>JANJGN010002290.1:0-77947 GCA_026770705.1 Isurus oxyrinchus
AGCGCTATGAGGGAGGGAGTTCCAGGATTTTGTCCATGTGGTGTAGGTACACTCACGGCGCTGTTAGGGAGGGTGTTCCAGGATTTGGTCCCTGTGGTGTAGGTGCACCCATAGCGCTGTTAGCGAGGGAGTTGCAGGATTTTGACCCTGTGGCGTAGATACACCCATGGCGCAGTTAGGGAGGGAGTTCCAGGATTCTGACCATGTGGTGTAATTGTACTCACAGCGCTGTTAGGGAGGGAGTTCCAGGATTTTGTCCCTGTGGTGTAGGTACTCCTACAGCCCTGTCAGGGAGGGAATTCCGGGATTTTGTCCCTGTGATGTAGGTGTACCCACAGCGCTGTTCGGGAGGGAGTTCCAGGATTTTGTCCCTGTGGTGTAGGTACACCGGCGGCGCTGTTAGGGAGGGAGTTCCAGGATTTGTCCATGTGTTGTATGTGCATCCACGGCGCTGTTAGAGTGGGAGTTCCAGGATTTGTCCCTGTGGTGTTGGTGCATCCACTTTGCTGTTAGGGAGGGAGTTCCAGGATTTTGTGCCAGTGGTGTAGGTGTACTCACAGCGCTGTTAGGGAGGGAGTTCCAGGATTTTGTCTCTGTGGTGTAGGTGCAGCCACAGCGCTGTTAGGGAGGGAGTTCCAGGATTTTGTCCATGTGGTGTAGGTATACCCATGGCGCAGTTAGGGAGGGAATTCCAGGATTCTGACCCTGTGGTGTAGGTGTACCCACAGCGCTGTTAGGGAGGGAGTTCCAGGATTTTGTCTCTGTGGTGTAGGAGCATCCACAGTGCTGTTAGGGAGAGAGTTCCAGGATTTTGTCCATGTGGAGTATGTGCACCCACGGTGCTGTTCGGGGGGGAGTTCCAGGATTTTGTCCCTGTGGTGTAGGTACACCCACAGCGTTGTTAGCGAGGAAGTTCCAGGATTTTGTCCATGTGGTGTAGGTACACTCCCGGCGCTGTTAGGGAGTGTATTCCAGGATTTTGTCCCTGTGGTGTAGGTGTACCCACAGCACTGTTAGGGAGGGAGTTTCAGGATTTTGTCCCTGTGGTGTAGGTGCACCCACAGCGCTGTTAGGGAGCGAGTTCCAGAGTTTTGTCCCTGTGGTGTCGGTACACCCATGGCGCTGTTAGGGAGGGAGTTCCAGGGTTTTGTCCATGTGATGTAGGTACACGTACAGCGCTGTTAGGGAGGGAGTTCCAGGATTTTGTCCCTGTGGTGTAGGTACTCCTACAGCGCTTTTAGGGAGGGAATTCCGGGATTTTGTCCCTGTGGTGTAGGTGTACGCACAGCGCTGTTCGGGAGGGAGTTTCAGGATTTTTTCCCTGCAGTGTAGGTACTCCCACGGCTTTGTTAGGGAGGGATTCCAGGGTTTTGTCTATGTGGTGTAGGTACACCCACAGCGCTGTTAAAGTGGGAGTTCCAGGATTTTGTCCCTGTGTTGTAGGTGCACCCACAGCGCTGTCAGGGAGGGAGTTCCAGGATTTTGTCCCTGTGGTGTAGGTACACCCACAGCGTTGTTAGCAAGGAATTTCCGGGATTTTGTCCATGTGGTGTAGGTACACTCACGGCGCTGTCAGGGAGGGAGTTCCAGGATTTTGTCCCTGTGGTGTAGGTGCACCCACAGTGCTGTTAGGGAGAGAGTTCCAGGATTTTGTCCAAGTGCAGTATGTGCACCCACCCTGATGTTCGGGAGGGACTCCAGGATTTTGTCCATGTGGTGTAGGTGTACCCACAGCGCTGTTAGGGAGGGTGTTCCCAGATTTTGTCCCTGTGGTGTTGGTACACCCACAGCGCTGTTAGGGAGGGAGTTCCAGGATTTTGTCCATGCGGTGTTTGTGCACCCACGTCGCTGTTAGAGTGGGAGTTCCAGAATATTGTCCCTGTGGTGTAGGTACACGCACAGCGCTATGAGGGAGGGAGTTCCAGGATTTTGTCCATGTGGTGTAGGTACACTCACGGCGCTGTCAGGGAGGGTGTTCCAGGATTTGGTCCCTGTGGTGTAGGTGCACCCACAGCGCTGTTAGCGAGGGTGTTCCAGGATTTTGACCCTGTGGCGTAGATACACCCATGGCGCAGTTAGGGAGGGAGTTCCAGGATTCTGACAATGTGGTGTAAGTTTACCCACAGCGCTGTTAGGGAGGGAGTTCCAGGATTTTGTCCCTGTGATGTAGGTGTACCCACAGCGCTGTTCGGGAGGGAGTTCCAGGATTTTGTCCCTGTGATGTAGGTACACCGGCGGCGCTGTTCGGGAGGGAGTTCCAGGATTTTGTCCATGTGTTGTATGTGCATCCACGGCGCTGTTAGAGTGGGAGTTCCAGGATTTGTCCCTGTGGTGTTGGTGCATCCACTTTGCTGTTAGGGAGGGAGATCCAGGATTTTGTCCCAGTGGTGTAGGTGTACTCACAGCACTGTTAGGGAGGGAGTTCCAGGATTTTGTCCCTGCAATGGAGGTACTCCCACAGCGTTGTTAGGGAGGGAGTTTCAGGGTTTTGTCCATGTGGTGTAGGTACACCCACAGCGCTGTTAGGTAGGGATTTCCAGGATTTTGTCCCTGTGGTGTAGGTGCACCCACAGCGCTGTTAGGTAGCGAGTTCCAGGACTTTGTCCCTGTGGTGTAGGTACACCCATGGCGCTGTTAGGGATGGATTTCCAGGGTTTTGTCCATGTGATGTAGGTACACCTACAGGGCTGTTAGGGAGGGTGTTCCAGGATTTTGTTCCTGTGGTGTAGGTACTCCTACAGCGCTTTTAGGGAGGGAATTCCGGGATTTTGTCCCTGTGGTGTAGGAGTATGCACAGCACTGTTCGGGAGGGAGTTTCAGGATTTTTTCCCTGCAATGTAGGTACTCCCACGGCGTTGTTAGGGAGGGATTCCAGGATTTTGTCTATGTGGTGTAGGTGCACCCACAGCGCTGTTAGGGAGGGAGTTCCAGGATTTTGTCCATGTGGTGTAGGGACACCCACGGCGCTGTTAGGGAGGGAGTTCCAGGGTTTAGTCCATGTGATGTAAGTACACCTACAGCGCTGTTAGGGAGGGAGTTCCAGGATTTTGTCCCTGTGGTGTAGGTACACCCACAGCGCTGTTAGCGAGGGAGTTCCAGGATTTTGATCCTGTGGTGTAGGTACACCCATGGTGCAGTTAGGGAGGGAGTTCCAGGATTCTGACCCTGTGGTGTAGGTGTACCCACAGCGCTGTTAGGGAGGGAATTCCAGGATTTTGTCCATGTGGTGTAGGTACTCCTACAGTGCTGTTAGGGAGAGACTTCCAGGATTTTATCTATGTGGAGTATGTGCACCCATGGTGCTGTTCGTGAGGGACTTCCAGGAATTTGACCCTGTGGTGTAGGTACACCCACAGCGCTGTTAGGGAGGGAATTCCAGGATTTTGTCCATGTTGCTTAGGTGTACCCACAGCGCTGTTAGGGAGGGAGTTCCAGGATTTTGTCCCTGCAGTGTAGGTACACCCACAGCGCTGTTAGGGAGGGAGTTCCGGGGTTTTGTCCATGTGGTGTTGGTACACCCACAGCGCTTTTAGGGAGGGTGTTCCAGGATTTTGTTCCTGTGGTGTAGGTACAACCACGGCGTTGTTAGGAAGGGAGTTCCAGGGTTTTGTCCATGTGGTGTAGGTACACCCACAGCGCTGTTAGGGAGTGAGTTCCAGGATTTTGTCCCTGTGGTGTGGTGCAGCCACAGCGCTGTTAGGGAGGGAGTTCCAGGATTTTGTCCATGTGGTGTAGGTACACTCATGGCACTGTTAGGGAGGGTGTTCCAAGATTTTGTCCCTTGGTGTATGTACACCCACAGCGCTGTTAGGGAGAGAGTTCCAGGATTTTGTCCCTGTGGTGTAGGTGTACCCACAGCGCTGTTAGGGAGGGAGTTCCAGGATTTTGTCTCTGTGGTGAAGGAGCATCCACAGTGCTGTTAGGGAGAGAGTTCCAGGATTTTGTCCATGTGGACTATGTGCACCCACAGTGCTGTTCGGGAGTGTGTTCCAGGATTTTGTCCCTGTGGTGTAGGTACACCCACAGTGTTGTTAGCGAGGAAGTTCCAGGATTTTGTCCATGTGTGTAGGTACACTCCCGGCGCTGTTAGGGAGTGTGTTCCCGGATTTTGTCCCTGTGGTGTAGGTGTACCCACAGCACTGTTAGGGAGGAATTTCCAGGATTTTGTCCCTGTGGTGTAGGTGCACCCACAGCGCTGTTAGGTAGCAAGTTCCAGGACTTTGTCCCTGTGGTGTAGGTACACCCATGGCGCTGTTAGGGAGGGAGTTCCAGGGTTTTGTCCATGTGATGTAGGTACACCCACAGCGCTGTTACGGAGGGAGTTCCAGGATTTTGTCCCTGTGGTGTAGGTACTCCTGCAGCGCTTTTAGGGAGGGAATTCCGAGATTTTGTCCCTGTGGTGTAGTTGTACGCACAGCGCTGTTCGGGAGGGACTTTCAGGATTTTTTCCCTGTAGTGTAGGTACTCCCACGGCGTTGTTAGGGAGGGATTCCAGGGTTTTGTCTATGTGGTGTAGGTGCACCCTCAGCGCTGTTAGGGAGGGAGTTCCAGGATTTTGTCCCTGTGGTGTAGGTACACCCACAGCGTTGTTAGCAAGGAAGTTCCGGGATTTTGTCCATGTGGTGTAGGTACACTCACGGCGCTGTTAGGGAGGGAGTTCCAGGATTCTGACCCTGTGGTGTAGGTGTACCCACAGCGCTGTTAGGGAGGGAATTCCAGGATTTTGTCCATGTGGAGTATGTGCACCCACCCTGATGTTCGGGAGGGACTTCCAGGATTTTGTCCATGTCGTGTAGGTGCACCCACAGCGCTGTTAGGGAGGGAGTTCCAGGATTTTGTCCCTGTGGTGTAGGTACACCCACAGCGTTGTTAGCAAGGGAGTTCCAGGATTTTGATCCTGTGGTGTAGGTACACCCATGGTGCAGTTAGTGAGGGAGTTCCAGGATTCTGACCCTGTGGTGTAGGTGTACCCACAGCGCTGTTAGGGAGGGAATTCCAGGATTTTGTCCATGTGGTGTAGGTACTCCTACAGTGCTGTTAGGGAGAGACTTCCAGGATTTTGTCTGTGTGGAGTATGTGCACCCATGGTGCTGTTCGTGAGGGACTTCCAGGAATTTGACCCTGTGGTGTAGGTACACCCACAGCGCTGTTAGGGAGGGAATTCCAGGATTTTGTCCATGTTGCTTAGGTGTACCCACAGCGCTGTTAGGGAGGGAGTTCCAGGATTTTGTCCCTGCAGTGTAGGTACACCCACAGCGCTGTTAGGGAGGGAGTTCCGGGGTTTTGTCCATGTGGTGTAGGTACACCCACAGCGCTGTTAGGGAGGGAGTTCCAGGATTTTGTCCCTGTGGTGTAGGTACAACCACGGCGTTGTTAGGAAGGGAGTTCCAGGGTTTTGTCCATGTGGTGTAGGTACACCCACAGCGCTGTTAGGGAGTGAGTTCCAGGATTTTGTCCCTGTGGTGTAGGTGCAGCCACAGCGCTGTTAGGGAGGGAGTTCCAGGATTTTGTCCATGTGGTGTAGGTATACCCATGGCGCAGTTAGGGAGGGAATTCCTGGATTCTGACCCTGTGGTGTAGGTGTACCCACAGCGCTGTTAGGGAGGGAGTTCCAGGATTTTGTCTCTGTGGTGTAGGAGCATCCACAGTGCTGTTAGGGAGAGAGTTCCAGGATTTTGTCCATGTGGAGTATGTGCACCCACGGTGCTGTTCAGGAGTGTGTTCCAGGATTTTGTCCCTGTGGTGGAGGTACACCCACAGCGTTGTTAGCGAGGAAGTTCCAGGATTTTGTCCATGTGGTGTAGGTACACTCACGGCGCTGTTAGGGAGTGTGTTTCAGGATTTTGTCCCTGTGGTGTAGGTACACCCACAGCACTTTTAGTGAGGGAGTTCCAGCATTTTCTCCTTGTGGTGTATCTACACCCACGGCGCTGTTAGCGAGGGAGTTCCAGAGTTTTGTCCATGTGGTGTGGGTACACCCACGGCGCTGTTAGGGAGGGAGTTCCAGGGTTTTGTCCCTGTGGTGTACGTGCACCCACAGCGCTGTTAGGGAGGGAGTTCCAGGATTTTGTCCATGTGGTGTAGGTACACTCACGTCACTGTTAGGGAGGGTGTTCCAGGATTTTGTCCCTTTGGTGTAGGTACACCCACAGCGCTGTTAGGGAGGGAGTTCCAGGATTTTCTCCCTGTGATGTAGGTATACCCGTGGCGCAGTTAGGGAGGGAGTTCCATGATTCTGAGCCTGTGGTGTAGGTGTACCCACAGCACTGTTAGGGACGGAGTTCCAGGATTTTGTCTCTGTGGTGTAGGTGCACCCACAGTGCTGTTAGGGAGAGAGTTCCAGGATTTTGTCCATGTGGATTATGTGCACCCACGGTGCTGTTCGGGAGGGAGTTCCAGGATTTTGACCCTTTGGTGTCGGTACACCCACAGCGTTGTTAGCAAGGAAGTTCCAGGATTTTGTCCATGTGGTGTAGGTACACTCACGGCGCTGTTAGGGAGGGTTTTCCCGGATTTTGTCCCTGTGGTGTAGGTGCACCCACAGCGCTGTTAGGGAGGGAGTTCCAGGGTTTTGTCCATGTGGTGTAGGTACACCCACGGCGCTGTTAGGGAGGGAGTTCCAGGATTTTGACTCAGCGACAGTGAAGGAACGGCCGATATATTTCCAAGTCGGGATGGTGAGCGGCTCGGAATGGAACTTCCAGGTGGTGGTGTTCACATGTATCTGCTGCCCTTGTCCTACTGGATTGTAGCGGGCCAGGGTTTGGAATGCGCAGTCGAAGGAGCCTTATTGAGTTGCTGCAGAGCCTGGTGAGAAGAATGACATACACCGCACACCCTCACACACGTACAGAGCGACAACCTGCATTTATATAGAACCCTCATTGCAGTAAAACATTGAAGGCCATCCCAGGGGTTTCCTCTGCATTATAATTTGACACAAGAATAAGATCGGAAGCAGAGATGGAAAGGTAGAGGGCGGGCGTTCCAGAGCTCAGGGCCCAGGAAGCTGAAGGAGGGCCACTGATGGTGGAGCGATGGGAACCAGGGGAGGGTGGAGACCGGAATTGGTGGAACGCAGAGATCTCGGAGGTTGTGGGGGCTGGAGGAAGTTACAGAGCTAGGGAGGGTTGTAGGGGCTGGAAGAGGTTACAGAGACAGGGAAGGTTGTAGGGGTTGGAGGAGGTTATAGAGATAGGGAGGCGTGTAGGGGTTGGAGAAGGTTACAGAGATAGGGAGAGTTGTAGGGAATGGAGGAGGTTACAGAGATAGGAAGGGTTGTACTGAGTGGAGGAGGTTACAGAGATAGGGAGGGTTGTAGGGAGTGGAGGAGGCTACAGAGATAGGGAGGGTGGTAGGGGCTAGAGGAGATTACAGAGATAGGGAGGGATGTAGGGGTTGGAGAGGGTTACAGAGATAGGGAGGGGGCTGGAAGAGGTTACAGAAATGAAGAGGGTTTTAGGGGCTGGAGGAAATTACAGAGATAGGGAGGGGTGTAGGAGCCTGAGGAGGTTACAGAGATAGGGAGGAGTGTAGTGGCTGGAGGAGATTACAGAGATAGGGAGGGATGTAGAGACTGGAGGAAGTTACAGAGATAGGGAAGGATGTAGGGGCTGGAGGAAGTTACTGTGATAGGGAGGGACAAGGTGTTGAAATGATGTGTAAACAATGAGGAGAAAGATAAAATGATACTTTACTAATCGAGGAGTCACGTTTTCGCCCTGTGTGAATGGGGATGTAGTGAGATTCGACAATGGGACACACAATTCGGGAGCAGCTGAGGATTGAGATCAGAGGGAATTGAGGGAGATGGAGGAATATAAAGGAGATATTTAAAGGGACAAAGAGTGAGATCAGAGGGAGGTTAAATGGACGAGAGTGAGATCACGGGGAGGTTAAAGTGACAGTGAGTGAGATCACGGGGAGCTTAAAGTGACAGTGAGTGAGATCACGGGGAGGTTAAAGGGACAGAGAGTGAGATCACAGGGAAGTTATAGGGACAAATAGTGAGATCACGGGGAGGTTAAAGGGACAGAGAGTGAGATCACGGGGAGGTTAAAGGGACAGAGAGTGAGAGCACGGGGAGGTTAAAGGGGCAGAGAGTGAGATCACGGGGAGGTTAAAGGGACAGACAGTGAGATCACGGGGAGTGATAAAGTGACAGAGACTCAAGACACGGAGAGGTGAAAGTGACAGAGAGTGAGATCACGGGGAGGTTAATGGGACAGAGAGTGAGATCACGAGGAGGTTAAAGGGACAGAGAGTGAGATCAGGGGGAGGTTAAAGAGGCAGTGATTGAGATCATGGGGACCTTCAAAGGACAGAGAGTGAGATCAGGGGGAGGTTAAAGGGACAGACAGTGAGATCACGGAGAGTTTAAAGGGACAGAGAGTTACATCACGGGGAGGTTAAAGGGACAGAGAGTCAGATCACGGGGAGGTTAAAGGGACCTAGAGTGAGATCATGGGGAGGATATTGGGACTGAAATTGAGATGACGGGGAGGTTGAAGAGACAGAGAGTGAGATCACGGAAAGGTTAAAGGGACAGAGAGTGAGATCACGGGGAGGTTAAAGGGACCTAGAGTGAGATCATGGGGAAGATAAACGGACAGAGAGTGAGGGCATGGGGAGCTTAAGGGACTGAGACTGAGATCACGGGGAGGTTAAAGGGACAGATTTTGAGATCAGGGTGAGGTTAAAGTGACAGAGAGTGTTATCACGGGGAGTTGAAAGGGACAGGGAGTGAGATCACAGGGAGGTTAAAGGGACAGGGAGTGAGATCTCGGGGAGGTTAAAGGGACAGATTTTGAGATCAGGGTGAGGTTAAAGCGACAGAGAGTGAGATCTTGGGGAGGTTAAAGTGACAGACTGTGAAATCACGGGGAGGTTAAACGGACAGAGAGTCAGAGCACGGGGAGCTTAAGGGACGGATAGTGAGAGCACAGGGAATTTATAGGGACAAAGAGTGAGATGACGGGGATGTTAAAGGGACAGAGACTGAGATCAGGGGGAGGTTAAAGGGTCAGAGAGTGAGATCACGGGGAACTTAAAGGGACAGAGAATGAGATCACAGGGAAGTTATAGGGGCAAATAGTGAGATGATGGTGAGGTTAAAGGGTCAGAGACTGAGATCATGGGGAGGTTAAAGGGGCTGATAGTGAGATCACAGGGAGGTTAAAGGGACAGAGATGAAGATCACGGGGAGGTTAAAGAGACAGAGAGTGAGATCACTTGGAGGTTAAAGGGACCTAGATTGAGATCATGGGGAGGATAAAGGGACAGAGAGTGAGAGCATGGGGAGCTTAAGGCACTGGGACTGAGATCACGGGGATGTTAAAGGGACAGATTTTGACATCAGGGTGTGGTTAAATTGACAAAGAGGCAGATCACGGAGAGGTTAAAGGGACAGAGAGTGAGATCAAGAGGAGGTTAAAGGGACAGAGAGTGAGATCACGGGGAGGTTAATGGGACAGAGAGTGAGATCCTGGGGTGGTTAAAGGGACAGAGAGTGAGAGCAGGGGAAGTTAAAGGGACCGAGAGTGAGATCACGGGGAGGTTAAAGGGACAGAGAGTGAGATTAGGGGGATGTTATGGGGACAGAAATTGAGATCACGGGGTGGTTAAAGGGACAGAGAGTGAGATTAGGGGGAGGTTATGGGGACAGAAATTCAGATCACGGGGAGCTTAAAGGGACAGAGAGTGAGAGCAGGGGAAGTTAAAGGGACAGAGAGTGACATCAAGGGGTGGTTATAGGGACAGAGAGTGTGATCACGGGGTGTTTAAAGCGACAGAGACTCAAGACACGGAGAGGTTAAAGTGATAGAGCCTGAGATCACGGGGTGATTAAGGGTCAGTTAGTGAGATCACGGGGAGGTTAAATGGAAAGATAGTGAGATCATGTGGACGTTCAAGGGACAGAGTGAGATCACGGCAGGTTAAAGGGACAGAGAGGGAGAGCACGGGGAGCGTGAGGGACTGGGACCGAGATCATGTGGAGTTTAAAGGGACAGATTTTGAGATAAGGGGGAGTTAAAGTGACAGAGAGTGAGATCATGTGGAGGATAAAGGGACAGATTTGGAGATCACGGGGAGGATAAAGTGACAGAAAGTGAGATCACAGGGAAGTTAAAGGGACAAAGACTGAGATGATGGGCAGGTTAAATGGGACAGTGACTGAAATCACGGGAAGGTTAAACGGGCTGATAGTGAGATCACGAGGAGGTCAAAGGGGCTGATAGTGAGATCACGGGGAGATTAAGGGGGACAGAGATTGAGATCAGGGGGAGTTTAAAGCGACAGATACTCAAGACACGGAGAGGTTAAAGCGACAGAGAGTGAGATCACGGGGAGGTTAAAGGGACAGAGAGTGAGATCACGGGGAGCTAAAAGGGACAGAGAGTGAGACCACAGTGAAGTTAAAGGGACAAAGACTGAGATGACCAGGAGGTTAAAGGGACAGAGACTGAGATCACGGGGAGGTTAATGGGACAGAGACTGAGATCACAGGGAGGTTAATGGGACAAAGACTGAGATGACGGGAAGGTTAATGGGACAAAGACTGAGATGACAGGGAGGTTAATGGGACAGAGACTGAGATCACAGGGAGGTTAAAGGGACAGTGAGTGAGATCACAGGGAAGTTAAAGGGACAAAGACTGAGATGTCGGGCAGGTTAAAGGAACAGAGACTGAGATCATGGGGAGGTTAAATGGAAAGAGAGTGAGATCACGTGGACGTTCAAGGGACAGAGACTGAAATCACAGGGAGGTAAAAGGGACAGAGATTGAGATGACAGGGAGGTAAAAGGGACAGAGAGTGAGAGCACGGGGAGCTTAAGGGACTGGGTCCGAGATCACGTGGAGGTTAAAGGGGCAGATTTTGAGATCGGAGGAGGTTAAAGGGACAGTGAGTGAGATCATGGGGAGTTTAATGGGACAGAGACTGAGATCACGGGGAGGTTAAACGGGCTGAAAGTGAGATCACGGGGTGGTAAAAGGGACAGAGACTGAGATCACAGGGAGGTTAAAAGGACAGAGAGAGTGATCACAGGGTGGTTAAAGCCATAGTGAGTGAGATCCAGGGCAGATTAAAGGGACAGAGAGTGAGATGACTGGGAAGATAAAGGGACAGAGAGTCAGGTCAAGGGGAGGTTAAAGGGACAGAGAGTGAGATCAAGGGGAGGTTAAAGGGACAGAGAGTGAGATCACGGGGAAGTTAAAGGGACAGAGTGAGATCATGGGGAGGTAAAAGAGACAGAGAGTGAGAGCACGGGGAGCTTAACGGATTGGAACCGAGATCACGGGGAGGTTAAAGGGACAGATTTTGAGATCACGGGGAGGTTAAAGGGACAGTGAGTGATATCACAGGGAAATTAAAGGGTCAAAGACTGAGATGACGGGCATGTTAAAGGGACAGAGACTGAAATCACGGGGAGATTAAACGGGCTGATAGTGAGATCATGGGGAGGTTTAGGGGGCTGATAGTGAGATCATGGGGAGGTTAAAGGGACAGAGACTGAGATCAGGGGGAGGTTAAAGGGACAGATAGTGAGATCACGGGGAGGTTAAATGGAAAGATAGTGAGATCATGTGGACGTTCAAGGGACAGAGTGAGATCACGGCAGGTTAAAGGGACAGAGAGGGAGAGCACGGGGAGCGTAAGGGACTGGGACCGAGATCATGTGGAGTTTAAAGGGACAGATTTTGAGATAAGGGGGAGTTAAAGTGACAGAGAGTGAGATCACGTGGAGGATAAAGGGACAGATTTGGAGATCACGGGGAGGATAAAGTGACAGAAAGTGAGATCACAGGGAAGTTAAAGGGACAAAGACTGAGATGATGGGCAGGTTAAATGGGACAGAGACTGAAATCACGGGTAGGTTAAACGGGCTGATAGTGAGATCACGAGGAGGTCAAAGGGGCTGATAGTGAGATCACGGGGAGATTAAGGGGGACAGAGATTGAGATCAGGGGGAGTTTAAAGCGACAGATACTCAAGACACAGAGAGGTTAAAGCGACAGAGAGTGAGATCACGGGGAGGTTAAAGGGACAGAGAGTGAGACCACAGTGAAGTTAAAGGGACAAAGACTGAGATGATGGGCAGGTTAAATGGGACAGAGACTGAAATCACGGGGAGGTTAAACGGGCTGATAGTGAGATCACGAGGAGGTTAAAGGGGCTGATAGTGAGATCACGGGGAGGTTAAAGCGACAGAGAGTGAGATCACGGGGAGGTTAATGGGACAGAGAGTGCGAGCACGTGGAGGTTAAAGGGACAAAGACTGAGATGTCGGGGAGGTTAAAGGGACAGGGAGTGAGATGACGGGGAGGTTAAAGGGACAGGGAGTGAGATGACGGGGAGGTTAAAGGGACAGCGAGTGAAACCACAGTGAAGTTAAAGGGACAAAGACTGAGATGTCGGGGAGGTTAAAGGAACAGAGACTGAGATCACGGGGAGGTTAAATGGAAAGAGAGTGAGATCAGGTGGACGTTCAAGGGACAGAGAGTGAGATCACGGGGAGGTTAAAGGGACAGAGAGTTAGATCACGGAGAGCTAAAAGGGACAGAGAGTGAGATCACAGTGAAGTTAAAGGGACAAAGACTGAGATGACCGGGAGGTTAACGGGACAGAGAGTGAGATCACGGGGAGCTAAAAGGGACAGAGAATGAGACCACAGTGAAGTTAAAGGGACAAAGACTGAGATGACGGGGAGGTTAAAGGGACAGAGACTGAGATCACGGGGAGGTTAATGGGACAGAGACTGAGATCACAGGGAGGTTAATGGGACAAAGACTGAGATGACGGGGAGGTTAATGGGACAGAGACTGAGATCACAGGGAGGTTAATGGGACAGTGAGTGAGATCACATGGAGCTTAAGGGACTGGGACCGAGATCACGTGGAGGTTAAAGGGACAGATTTTGAGATCGGAGGAGGTTAAAGGGACAGACACTGAGATCACGGGGAGGATAAAGGGACAGAGACTGAGATCACAGGGAGCTTAAAGGGAAGAGAGTGAGATCACGGGGAGCTTAAAGGGACAGAGAATGGGATTACAGGGAAGTTATAGGGACAAATAGTGAGATGACGGGGAGGATAAAGGGACAGAGATTGAGAGCAAGGGGAAGTTAAAGGGACAGAGAGTAAGATCACGGGGAGGTTATGAGGACGAGATTGAGATCGCGGGGAGGTTAAACGGACAGGGAGGGAGATCACGGGGAGGTTAAAGGGTCAGATAGTGAGATCACATGTAGGTTAAAGGGACCGGGAGTGAGATGATGTGGAGGTTAAAGGTACAGAGAGTGCGAGCACGGAGAGCTTAAATGACAGGGACTGAGATCACCGGGTGGTTAAAGGGACAGATTTTGAGATCGGGGAGGTTTAAGTGACAGAGAGAGAGATCACGGGGAGGTTCAAGGGACAGATTGAGATCACGGGGAGGTTAAAGAGACAGAGACTGAGAGCACGAGGAGGTTAAATGGATAGAGAGTGAGATCACAGGGTTGCTAAGGGCATAGCGAGTGAGATCCGGGGCAGGTTAAAGGGACAGAGAGTGAGATCACGGGGAGTTTAAAGGGACAGTGAGTGAGTCGACTGGGAGGTTAAAGGGACAGAGAGTGAGATCACGGGGAGGTTAATGGGAAAGGGAGTGAGATCCTGGGGAGGTTAAAGGGACAGAGAGTGAGAACAAGAGGAGGTTAAAGGGACAGAGGGTGAGATCGTAGGGAGGTTAAAGGGACAGAGTGAGATCATGGGGAGGTTAACGGGATAGTGAGTGAGATCACAGGGAAGTGAAAGGGACAGAGTGAGATCATGGGGGGGTAAAAGGACAGCGAGTGACAGCACGGGGAGCTTAACGGATTAGGACCGAGATCACGTGAAGTTTAAAGGGACAGATTTTGAGATCACGGGGAGGTTAAAGGGACAGTGAGTGAGATCACAGGGAGGTTAAAGGGACAGAGAGTGAGAGCACAGGGAGCTTAATGGACAGATAGTGAGAGCACAGGGAATTCATAGGGACAAAGTGTGAGATTACGGGGAGATTAAAAGGACAGAGAGTGAGATCAGGGGGAGGTTAAAAGGACAGAGAGTGAGATCACGGGGAACTTAAAGGGACAGAGAATGAGATCACAGGGAAGCTACGGGGCAAATAGTGAGATCACGGGGAGGTTAAAGGGCAGAGAGTGAGATCACGTGGAGGTTCCAGGGACAGAATGAGATCACGGGGAGGTTAAAAGGACAGAGAGAGTGATCACAGGGTGGTTAAAACCATAGTGAGTGAGATCCAGGGCAGGTAAAAGGGACAAGAGAGTGAGATGACTGGGAAGATAAAGGGACAGAGAGTCAGATCACGGGGAGGTTATTGGGACAGAGATTGAGATGACTGGGAGGTTAAAGGGACAGAGAGTGAGATCACGGGGAGGTTAAAGGGACAGAGAGTGAGAGCACCGAGAGCTTAACGGACTGGGACCGAGATCATGTGGAGGTTAAATGGACAGATTTTGAGATCACAGGGAGGTTAAAGGGTCAAAGACTGAGATGACGGGCAGGTTAAAGGCACAGAGACTGAAATCATGGGGAGGTTAAACCGGCTGATAGTGAGATCACGGGGAGGTTAAACGGGCTGATAGTGAGATCATGGGGAGGTTTAGGGGGACAGACAGGGAGATTACAGGGAGGTTAAAGGGCAGAGAGTGAGATCACGTGGAGGTTCAAGGGACAGAGTGATATCACGGGGAGGTAAAAGCGACAGAGACTGAGATCGTGGGGAGGTTAAAGGGACAGACATTGAGAACAAGAGGAGGTTAAAGGGACAGAGTGAGATCACAGGGAGGTAAAAGGGACAGAGACTGAGATCACAGGGAGGTTCAAAGGACAGAGCGAGTGATCACAGGGTGGTTAAAGCCATAGGGAGTGAGATCCAGGGCAGATTAAAGGGACAGAGAGTGAGATGACTGGGTAGATAAAGTGACAGAGAGTCAGATCACGGGGAGGTTAATAGGAAAGAGAGTGAGATCAAGGGGAGGTTAAAGGGACATAGAGTGAGATCACGGGGATGTTAAAGGGACAGAGTGAGAGCATGGGGAGGTAAAAGGACAGCGAGTGACAGCACGGGGAGCTTAATGGATTGGGACCGAGATCACGTGGAGGTTAAAGGGACAGATTTTGAGATCACGAGGAGGTTAAAGGGACAGTGAGTGAGATTACAGGGAGGTTAAAGGGACAGTGAGTGAGATTACAGGGAAGTTAAAGGGACAAAGACAGAGATGACGGGCATGTTAAAGGGACAGAGACTGAAATCACGGGGAGGTTAAACGGGCTGATAGTGAGATCATGGGGAGCTTTAGGGGGACAGAGAGTGAGATCACGGGGAGGTTAAAGGGCAGAGAGTGAGATCACGGGGAGGTTATGGACAGCGAGAGTGATCACAGGGATGTGAAGGGCATAGCGAGTGAGATCCGGGACAGGTTAAAGGGACAGAAAGAGAGATCATGATGAGTTTAAAGGGACAGTGAGTGAGATGACTGGCAAGATAAAGGGACAGAGAGGCAGATCACGGGGAGGTCATTGGGACAGAGATTGAGTCGACTGGGAGGTTAAAGGGACAGAGAGTGAGATCAAGGGGAGGTCAAAGGGACAGAGAGTGAGACGACGGGGAGGTTAAATGGACAGAGAGTGAGATCAAGAGGAGGTTAAACGGGCTGATAGTGAGATCATGGGGACGTTAATGGGACAGGGAGTGAGAAAACGGGGAGTTTAAAGCGACAAAGACTCAAGACATGGAGAGGTTAAAGCAACAGAGAGTCAGATCACGGGGAGCTTAATGGGACAGAGACTGAGATCACGGGGAGGTTAAACGGATAGAGAGTGAGATCACAGGGAGGTGCAAGTTACAGAGTGAGATCACTGGGAGGTTAAAGGGACAGAGACTGAGAGCACGGGGAGGTTAAATGGATAGAGAGTGAGATCACAGGGTTGTTAACGGCATAGCGAGTGAGATCCGGGGCAGGATAAAGGGACAGAGAGTGAGATCACGGGGAGGTTAAACGGACAGAGAGTGAGATCACAGGGAGGTTAAAGGGACAGAGAGTGAGAGCACGGGGAGCTTAATGGACAGATATTGAGAGCACAGCGAATTCATAGGGACAAAGAGTGAGATGACGGGGAGGTTAAAGGGACAGAGAGTGAGATCACGGGGAGCTAAAAGTGACAGAGAGTGAGACCACAGTGAAGTTAAAGGGACAAAGACTGAGATGATGGGCAGGTTAAATGGGACAGAGACTGAAATCACGGGGAGGTTAAACGGGCTGATAGTGAGATCACGAGGAGGTTAAAGGGGCTGAGAGTGAGATCACGGGGAGGTTAAAGCGACAGAGAGTGAGATCACGGGGAGGTTAATGGGACAGAGAGTGAGATCACGGGGAGGTTAAAGGGACAGAGAGTGAGATGACGGGGAGGTAAAAGGGACAGGGAGTGAGATCACGGGGAGGTTAAAGGGACAGGGAGTGAGATCACGGGGAGGTTAAAGGGACAGAAAGTGAGATCACGGGGAGCTAAAAGGGACAGAGAGTGAGACCACAGTGAAGTTAAAGGGACAAAGACTGAGATGATGGGCAGGTTAAATGGGACAGAGACTGAAATCACGGGGAGGTTAAACGGGCTGATAGTGAGATCACGAGGAGGTTAAAGGGGCTGATAGTGAGATCACGGGGAGGTTAAAGCGACAGAGAGTGAGATCACGGGGAGGTTAATGGGACAGAGAGTGATATCACGGGGAGGTAAAAGCGACAGAGACTGAGATCGTGGGGAGGTTAAAGGGACAGACATTGAGAACAAGAGGAGGTTAAAGGGACAGAGTGAGATTACAGGGAGGTAAAAGGGACAGAGACTGAGATCACAGGGAGGTTCAAAGGACAGAGCGAGTGATCACAGGGTGGTTAAAGCCATAGGGAGTGAGATCCAGGGCAGATTAAAGGGACAGAGAGTGAGATGACTGGGTAGATAAAGTGACAGAGAGTCAGATCACGGGGAGGTTAATAGGAAAGAGAGTGAGATCAAGGGGAGGTTAAAGGGACATAGAGTGAGATCACGGGGATGTTAAAGGGACAGAGTGAGAGCATGGGGAGGTAAAAGGACAGCGAGTGACAGCACGGGGAGCTTAATGGATTGGGACCGAGATCACGTGGAGGTTAAAGGGACAGATTTTGAGATCACGAGGAGGTTAAAGGGACAGGAGTGAGATTACAGGGAGGTTAAAGGGACAGTGACTGAGATTACAGGGAAGTTAAAGGGACAAAGACAGAGATGACGGGCATGTTAAAGGGACAGAGACTGAAATCACGGGGAGGTTAAACGGGCTGATAGTGAGATCATGGGGAGCTTTAGGGGGACAGAGAGTGAGATCATGGGGAGGTTAAAGGGCAGAGAGTGAGATCACGGGGAGGTTATGGACAGCGAGAGTGATCACAGGGATGTGAAGGGCATAGCGAGTGAGATCCGGGACAGGTTAAAGGGACAGAAAGAGAGATCATGATGAGTTTAAAGGGACAGTGAGTGAGATGACTGGCAAGATAAAGGGACAGAGAGGCAGATCACGGGGAGGTCATTGGGACAGAGATTGAGTCGACTGGGAGGTTAAAGGGACAGAGAGTGAGATCAAGGGGAGGTCAAAGGGACAGAGAGTGAGACGACGAGGAGGTTAAATGGACAGAGAGTGAGATCAAGAGGAGGTTAAACGGGCTGATAGTGAGATCATGGGGACGTTAATGGGACAGGGAGTGAGAAAACGGGGAGTTTAAAGCGACAAAGACTCAAGACATGGAGAGGTTAAAGCAACAGAGAGTCAGATCACGGGGAGCTTAATGGGACAGAGACTGAGATCACGGGGAGGTTAAACGGATAGAGAGTGAGATCACAGGGAGGTGCAAGTTACAGAGTGAGATCACTGGGAGGTTAAAGGGACAGAGACTGAGAGCACGGGGAGGTTAAATGGATAGAGAGTGAGATCACAGGGTTGTTAACGGCATAGCGAGTGAGATACGAAGCAGGTTAAAGGGACAGAGAGTGAGATCACGGGGAGGTTAAACGGACAGAGAGTGAGATCACAGGGAGGTTAAAGGGACAGAGAGTGAGAGCATGGGGAGCTTAATGGACAGATATTGAGAGCACAGCGAATTCATAGGGACAGAGAGTGAGATCACGGGGAGCTAAAAGGGACAGAGAGTGAGACCACAGTGAAGTTAAAGGGACAAAGACTGAGATGATGGGCAGGTTAAATGGGACAGAGACTGAAATCACGGGGAGGTTAAACGGGCTGATAGTGAGATCACGGGGAGGTTAAAGGGACAGAGAGTGAGATCACGGGGAGGTTAAAGGGACAGAGAGTGAGATCACGGGGAGGTAAAAGGGACAGGGAGTGAGATCACGGGGAGGTTAAAGGGACAGGGAGTGAGATGACGGGGAGGTTAAAGGGACAGAGAGTGAGATCACGGGGAGCTAAAAGGGACAGAGAGTGAGACCACAGTGAAGTTAAAGGGACAAAGACTGAGATGTCGGGGAGGTTAAAGGAACAGAGACTGAGATCAAGGGGAGGTTAAATGGAAAGAGAGTGAGATCAGGTGGACGTTCAAGGGAGAGAGAGTGAGATCACGGGGAGGTTAAAGGGACAGAGAGTTAGATCACGGAGAGCTAAAAGGGACAGAGAGTGAGATCACAGTGAAGTTAAAGGGACAAAGACTGAGATGACCGGGAGGTTAACGGGACAGAGACTGAGATCACAGGGAGGTTCAAAGGACAGAGCGAGTGATCACAGGGTGGTTAAAGCCATAGGGAGTGAGATCCAGGGCAGATTAAAGGGACAGAGAGTGAGATGACTGGGTAGATAAAGTGACAGAGAGTCAGATCACGGGGAGGTTAATAGGAAAAAGAGTGAGATCAAGGGGAGGTTAAAGGGACATAGAGTGAGATCACGGGGATGTTAAAGGGACAGAGTGAGAGCATGGGGAGGTAAAAGGACAGCGAGTGACAGCACGGGGAGCTTAATGGATTGGGACCGAGATCACGTGGAGGTTAAAGGGACAGATTTTGAGATCACGAGGAGGTTAAAGGGACAGTGAGTGAGATTACAGGGAGGTTAAAGGGACAGTGAGTGAGATTACAGGGAAGTTAAAGGGACAAAGACAGAGATGACGGGCATGTTAAAGGGACAGAGACTGAAATCACGGGGAGGTTAAACGGGCTGATAGTGAGATCATGGGGAGCTTTAGGGGGACAGAGAGTGAGATCACGGGGAGGTTAAAGGGCAGAGAGTGAGATCACGGGGAGGTTAAATGGACAGCGAGAGTGATCACAGGGATGTGAAGGGCATAGCGAGTGAGATCCGGGACAGGTTAAAGGGACAGAAAGAGAGATCATGATGAGTTTAAAGGGACAGTGAGTGAGATGACTGGCAAGATAAAGGGACAGAGAGGCAGATCACGGGGAGGTCATTGGGACAGAGATTGAGTCGACTGGGAGGTTAAAGGGACAGAGAGTGAGATCAAGGGGAGGTCAAAGGGACAGAGAGTGAGACGACGAGGAGGTTAAATGGACAGAGAGTGAGATCAAGAGGAGGTTAAACGGGCTGATAGTGAGATCATGGGGACGTTAATGGGACAGGGAGTGAGAAAACGGGGAGTTTAAAGCGACAAAGACTCAAGACATGGAGAGGTTAAAGCAACAGAGAGTCAGATCACGGGGAGCTTAATGGGACAGAGACTGAGATCACGGGGAGGTTAAACGGATAGAGAGTGAGATCACAGGGAGGTGCAAGTTACAGAGTGAGATCACTGGGAGGTTAAAGGGACAGAGACTGAGAGCACGGGGAGGTTAAATGGATAGAGAGTGAGATCACAGGGTTGTTAACGGCATAGCGAGTGAGATCCGGGGCAGGTTAAAGGGACAGAGAGTGAGATCACGGGGAGGTTAAACGGACAGAGAGTGAGATCACAGGGAGGTTAAAGGGACAGAGAGTGAGAGCATGGGGAGCTTAATGGACAGATATTGAGAGCACAGCGAATTCATAGGGACAGAGAGTGAGATCACGGGGAGCTAAAAGGGACAGAGAGTGAGACCACAGTGAAGTTAAAGGGACAAAGACTGAGATGATGGGCAGGTTAAATGGGACAGAGACTGAAATCACGGGGAGGTTAAACGGGCTGATAGTGAGATCACGGGGAGGTTAAAGGGACAGAGAGTGAGATCACGGGGAGGTTAAAGGGACAGAGAGTGAGATCACGGGGAGGTAAAAGGGACAGGGAGTGAGATCACGGGGAGGTTAAAGGGACAGGGAGTGAGATCACGGGGAGGTTAAAGGGACAGAAAGTGAGATCACGGGGAGCTAAAAGGGACAGAGAGTGAGACCACAGTGAAGTTAAAGGGACAAAGACTGAGATGTCGGGGAGGTTAAAGGAACAGAGACTGAGATCACGGGGAGGTTAAATGGAAAGAGAGTGAGATCATGTGGAGGTTCAAGGGACAGAGAGTGAGATCACGGGGAGGTTAAAGGGACAGAGAGTTAGATCACGGAGAGCGAAAAGGGACAGAGAGTGAGATCACAGTGAAGTTAAAGGGACAAAGACTGAGATGACCGGGAGGTTAACGGGACAGAGAGTGAGATCACGGGGAGCTAAAAGGGACAGAGAATGAGACCACAGTGAAGTTAAAGGGACAAAGACTGAGATGACGGGGAGGTTGAAGGGACAGAGACTGAGATCATGGGGAGGTTAATGGGACAGAGACTGAGATCACAGGGAGGTTAATGGGACAGTGAGTGAGATCACGGGGAGCTTAAGGGACTGGGACCGAGATCACGTGGAGGTTAAAGGGACAGATTTTGAGATCGGAGGAGGTTAAAGGGACAGACACTGAGATCACGGGGAGGATAAAGGGACAGAGACTGAGATCACAGGGAGTTTAAAGGGACAGAGAGTGAGATCACGGGGAGCTTAAAGGGACAGAGAATGGGATTACAGGGAAGTTATAGGGACAAATAGTGAGATGACGGGGAGGATAAAGGGACAGAGATTGAGAGCAAGGGGAAGTTAAAGGGACAGAGAGTAAGATCACGGGGAGGTTATGAGGACGAGATTGAGATCGCGGGGAGGTTAAACGGACAGGGAGGGAGATCACGGGGAGGTTAAAGGGTCAGATAGTGAGATCACATGTAGGTTAAAGGGACCGGGAGTGAGATGATGTGGAGGTTAAAGGTACAGAGAGTGCGAGCACGAGGAGCTTAAATGACAGGGACTGAGATCACCGGGTGGTTAAAGGGACAGATTTTGAGATCGGGGAGGTTTAAGTGACAGAGAGAGAGATCACGGGGAGGTTCAAGGGACAGATTGAGATCACGGGGAGGTTAAAGAGACAGAGACTGAGAGCACGAGGAGGTTAAATGGATAGAGAGTGAGATCACAGGGAGGTGCAAGTTACAGAGTGAGATCACTGGGAGGTTAAAGGGACAGAGACTGAGAGCACGGGGAGGTTAAATGGATAGAGAGTGAGATCACAGGGTTGCTAAGGGCATAGCGAGTGAGATCCGGGGCAGGTTAAAGGGACAGAGAGTGAGATCACGGGGAGTTTAAATGGACAGAGAGTGAGATCACAGGGAGGTTAAAGGGACAGAGAGTGAGTGCATGGGGAGCTTAATGGACAGATAGTGAGAGCACAGCGAATTCATGGGGACAAAGAGTGAGATGACGGGGAGGTTAAAGGGACAGAGATTGAGATCAGGGGGAGTTTAAAGCGACAGATACTCAAGACACGGAGAGGTTAAAGCGACAGAGAGTGAGATCACGGGGAGGTTAAAGGGACAGAGAGTGAGACCACAGTGAAGTTAAAGGGACAAAGACTGAGATGATGGGCAGGTTAAATGGGACAGAGACTGAAATCACGGGGAGGTTAAACGGGCTGATAGTGAGATCACGAGGAGGTTAAAGGGGCTGATAGTGAGATCACGGGGAGGTTAAAGCGACAGAGAGTGAGATCACGGGAAGGTTAATGGGACAGAGAGTGAGAGCACGTGGAGGTTAAAGGGACAGAGAGTGAGATCACGGGGAGGTTAAAGGGACAGGGAGTGAGATGACAGGGAGGTTAAAGGGACAGAGAGTGAGATCACGGGGAGCTAAAAGGGACAGAGAGTGAGACCACAGTGAAGTTAAAGGGACAAAGACTGAGATGTCGGGGAGGTTAAAGGAACAGAGACTGAGATCAAGGGGAGGTTAAATGGAAAGAGAGTGAGATCAGGTGGACGTTCAAGGGAGAGAGAGTGAGATCACGGGGAGGTTAAAGGGACAGAGAGTTAGATCACGGAGAGCTAAAAGGGACAGATAGTGAGATCACAGTGAAGTTAAAGGGACAAAGACTGAGATGACCGGGAGGTTAACGGGACAGAGAGTGAGATCACGGGGAGCTAAAAGGGACAGAGAATGAGACCACAGTGAAGTTAAAGGGACAAAGACTGAGATCACGGGGAGGTTAAAAGGACAGAGAGAGTGATCACAGGGTGGTTAAAACCATAGTGAGTGAGATCCAGGGCAGGTAAAAGGGACAAGAGAGTGAGATTACAGGGAAGTTAAAGGGACAAAGACAGAGATGACGGGCATGTTAAAGGGACAGAGACTGAAATCACGGGGAGGTTAAACGGGCTGATAGTGAGATCATGGGGAGCTTTAGGGGGACAGAGAGTGAGATCACGGGGAGGTTAAAGGGCAGAGAGTGAGATCACGGGGAGGTTAAATGGACAGCGAGAGTGATCACAGGGATGTGAAGGGCATAGCGAGTGAGATCCGGGACAGGTTAAAGGGACAGAAAAAGAGATCATGATGAGTTTAAAGGGACAGTGAGTGAGATGACTGGCAAGATAAAGGGACAGAGAGGCAGATCACGGGGAGGTCATTGGGACAGAGATTGAGTCGACTGGGAGGTTAAAGGGACAGAGAGTGAGATCAAGGGGAGGTCAAAGGGACAGAGAGTGAGACGACGGGGAGGTTAAATGGACAGGGAGTGAGATCAAGAGGAGGTTAAACGGGCTGATAGTGAGATCATGGGGACGTTAATGGGACAGGGAGTGAGAAAACGGGGAGTTTAAAGCGACAAAGACTCAAGACATGGAGAGGTTAAAGCAATAGAGAGTCAGATCACGGGGAGCTTAATGGGACAGAGACTGAGATCACGGGGAGGTTAAACGGATAGAGAGTGAGATCACAGGGAGGTGCAAGTTACAGAGTGAGATCACTGTGAGGTTAAAGGGACAGAGACTGAGAGCACGGGGAGGTTAAACGGACAGAGAGTGAGATCACGGGGAGCTAAAAGGGACAGAGAGTGAGACCACAGTGAAGTTAAAGGGACAAAGACTGAGATGATGGGCAGGTTAAATGGGACAGAGACTGAAATCACGGGGAGGTTAAACGGGCTGATAGTGAGATCACGAGGAGGTTAAAGGGGCTGATAGTGAGATCACGTGGAGGTTAAAGCGACAGAGAGTAAGATCACGGGGAGGTTAAAGGGACAGAGAGTGAGAGCACGGGGAGGTTAATGGGACAGAAAGTGAGATCACGGGGAGGTTAAAGGGACAGAGAGTGAGATCATGGGGAGGTTAAAGGGACAGAGAGTGAGATGACGGGGAGGTTAAAGGGACAGGGAGTGAGATGACGGGGAGGTTAAGGGACAGAGAGTGAGATCACGGGGAGCTAAAAGGGACAGAGAGTGAGATCACAGTGAAGTTAAAGGGACAAAGACTGAGATGTCGGGGAGGTTAAAGGAACAGAGACTGAGATCACGGGGAGGTTAAATGGAAAGAGAGTGAGATCAGGTGAACGTTCAAGGGAGAGAGAGTGAGATCACGGGGAGGTTAAAGGGACAGAGAGTTAGATCACGGAGAGCTAAAAGGGACAGAGAGTGAGATCACAGTGAAGTTAAAGGGACAAAGACTGAGATGACCGGGAGGTTAACGGGACAGAGAGTGAGATCACAGGGAGCTAAAAGGGACAGAGAATGAGACCACAGTGAAGTTAAAGGGACAAAGACTGAGATGACGGGGAGGTTAAATGAACAGAGACTGAGATCAGGGGGAGGTTAATGGGACAGAGACTGAGATCACAGGGAGGTTAATGGGACAAAGACTGAGATGACGGGGAGGTTAATGGGATAGAGACTGAGATCACAGGGAGGTTAATGGGACAGTGAGTGAGATCACGGGGAGCTTAAGGGACTGGGACCGAGATCACGTGGAGGTTAAAGGGACAGATTTTGAGATTGGAGGAGGTTAAAGGGACAGACACTGAGATCACGGGGAGGATAAAGGGACAGAGACTGAGATCACAGGGAGCTTAAAGGGACAGAGAGTGAGATCACGGGGAGCTTAAAGGGACAGAGAATGGGATTACAGGGAAGTTATAGGGACAAATAGTGAGATGACGGGGAGGATAAAGGGACAGAGATTGAGAGCAAGGGGAAGTTAAAGGGACAGAGAGTAAGATCACGGGGAGGTTATGAGGACGAGATTGAGATCGCGGGGAGGTTAAACGGACAGGGAGGGAGATCACGGGGAGGTTAAAGGGTCAGATAGTGAGATCACATGTAGGTTAAAGGGACCGGGAGTGAGATGATGTGGAGGTTAAAGGTACAGAGAGTGCGAGCACGGAGAGCTTAAATGACAGGGACTGAGATCACCGGGTGGTTAAAGGGACAGATTTTGAGATCGGGGAGGTTTAAGTGACAGAGAGAGAGATCACGGGGAGGTTCAAGGGACAGATTGAGATCACGGGGAGGTTAAAGAGACAGAGACTGAGAGCACGAGGAGGTTAAATGGATAGAGAGTGAGATCACAGGGAGGTGCAAGTTACAGAGTGAGATCACTGGGAGGTTAAAGGGACAGAGACTGAGAGCACGGGGAGGTTAAATGGATAGAGAGTGAGATCACAGGGTTGCTAAGGGCATAGCGAGTGAGATCCGGGGCAGGTTAAAGGGACAGAGAGTGAGATCACGGGGAGTTTAAATGGACAGAGAGTGAGATCACAGGGAGGTTAAAGGGACAGAGAGTGAGTGCATGGGGAGCTTAATGGACAGATAGTGAGAGCACAGCGAATTCATGGGGACAAAGAGTGAGATGACGGGGAGGTTAAAGGGACAGAGATTGAGATCAGGGGGAGTTTAAAGCGACAGATACTCAAGACACGGAGAGGTTAAAGCGACAGAGAGTGAGATCACGGGGAGGTTAAAGGGACAGAGAGTGAGACCACAGTGAAGTTAAAGGGACAAAGACTGAGATGATGGGCAGGTTAAATGGGACAGAGACTGAAATCACGGGGAGGTTAAACGGGCTGATAGTGAGATCACGAGGAGGTTAAAGGGGCTGATAGTGAGATCACGGGGAGGTTAAAGCGACAGAGAGTGAGATCACGGGAAGGTTAATGGGACAGAGAGTGAGAGCACGTGGAGGTTAAAGGGACAGAGAGTGAGATCACGGGGAGGTTAAAGGGACAGGGAGTGAGATGACAGGGAGGTTAAAGGGACAGAGAGTGAGATCACGGGGAGCTAAGAGGGACAGAGAGTGAGACCACAGTGAAGTTAAAGGGACAAAGACTGAGATGTCGGGGAGGTTAAAGGAACAGAGACTGAGATCAAGGGGAGGTTAAATGGAAAGAGAGTGAGATCAGGTGGACGTTCAAGGGAGAGAGAGTGAGATCACGGGGAGGTTAAAGGGACAGAGAGTTAGATCACGGAGAGCTAAAAGGGACAGATAGTGAGATCACAGTGAAGTTAAAGGGACAAAGACTGAGATGACCGGGAGGTTAACGGGACAGAGAGTGAGATCACGGGGAGCTAAAAGGGACAGAGAATGAGACCACAGTGAAGTTAAAGGGACAAAGACTGAGATCACGGGGAGGTTAAAAGGACAGAGAGAGTGATCACAGGGTGGTTAAAACCATAGTGAGTGAGATCCAGGGCAGGTAAAAGGGACAAGAGAGTGAGATTACAGGGAAGTTAAAGGGACAAAGACAGAGATGACGGGCATGTTAAAGGGACAGAGACTGAAATCACGGGGAGGTTAAACGGGCTGATAGTGAGATCATGGGGAGCTTTAGGGGGACAGAGAGTGAGATCACGGGGAGGTTAAAGGGCAGAGAGTGAGATCACGGGGAGGTTAAATGGACAGCGAGAGTGATCACAGGGATGTGAAGGGCATAGCGAGTGAGATCCGGGACAGGTTAAAGGGACAGAAAAAGAGATCATGATGAGTTTAAAGGGACAGTGAGTGAGATGACTGGCAAGATAAAGGGACAGAGAGGCAGATCACGGGGAGGTCATTGGGACAGAGATTGAGTCGACTGGGAGGTTAAAGGGACAGAGAGTGAGATCAAGGGGAGGTCAAAGGGACAGAGAGTGAGACGACGGGGAGGTTAAATGGACAGGGAGTGAGATCAAGAGGAGGTTAAACGGGCTGATAGTGAGATCATGGGGACGTTAATGGGACAGGGAGTGAGAAAACGGGGAGTTTAAAGCGACAAAGACTCAAGACATGGAGAGGTTAAAGCAATAGAGAGTCAGATCACGGGGAGCTTAATGGGACAGAGACTGAGATCACGGGGAGGTTAAACGGATAGAGAGTGAGATCACAGGGAGGTGCAAGTTACAGAGTGAGATCACTGTGAGGTTAAAGGGACAGAGACTGAGAGCACGGGGAGGTTAAACGGACAGAGAGTGAGATCACGGGGAGCTAAAAGGGACAGAGAGTGAGACCACAGTGAAGTTAAAGGGACAAAGACTGAGATGATGGGCAGGTTAAATGGGACAGAGACTGAAATCACGGGGAGGTTAAACGGGCTGATAGTGAGATCACGAGGAGGTTAAAGGGGCTGATAGTGAGATCACGTGGAGGTTAAAGCGACAGAGAGTAAGATCACGGGGAGGTTAAAGGGACAGAGAGTGAGAGCACGGGGAGGTTAATGGGACAGAAAGTGAGATCACGGGGAGGTTAAAGGGACAGAGAGTGAGATCATGGGGAGGTTAAAGGGACAGAGAGTGAGATGACGGGGAGGTTAAAGGGACAGGGAGTGAGATGACGGGGAGGTTAAGGGACAGAGAGTGAGATCACGGGGAGCTAAAAGGGACAGAGAGTGAGATCACAGTGAAGTTAAAGGGACAAAGACTGAGATGTCGGGGAGGTTAAAGGAACAGAGACTGAGATCACGGGGAGGTTAAATGGAAAGAGAGTGAGATCAGGTGAACGTTCAAGGGAGAGAGAGTGAGATCACGGGGAGGTTAAAGGGACAGAGAGTTAGATCACGGAGAGCTAAAAGGGACAGAGAGTGAGATCACAGTGAAGTTAAAGGGACAAAGACTGAGATGACCGGGAGGTTAACGGGACAGAGAGTGAGATCACAGGGAGCTAAAAGGGACAGAGAATGAGACCACAGTGAAGTTAAAGGGACAAAGACTGAGATGACGGGGAGGTTAAATGAACAGAGACTGAGATCAGGGGGAGGTTAATGGGACAGAGACTGAGATCACAGGGAGGTTAATGGGACAAAGACTGAGATGACGGGGAGGTTAATGGGATAGAGACTGAGATCACAGGGAGGTTAATGGGACAGTGAGTGAGATCACGGGGAGCTTAAGGGACTGGGACCGAGATCACGTGGAGGTTAAAGGGACAGATTTTGAGATTGGAGGAGGTTAAAGGGACAGACACTGAGATCACGGGGAGGATAAAGGGACAGAGACTGAGATCACAGGGAGCTTAAAGGGACAGAGAGTGAGATCACGGGGAGCTTAAAGGGACAGAGAATGGGATTACAGGGAAGTTATAGGGACAAATAGTGAGATGACGGGGAGGATAAAGGGACAGAGATTGAGAGCAAGGGGAAGTTAAAGGGACAGAGAGTAAGATCACGGGGAGGTTATGAGGACGAGATTGAGATCGCGGGGAGGTTAAACGGACAGGGAGGGAGATCACGGGGAGGTTAAAGGGTCAGATAGTGAGATCACATGTAGGTTAAAGGGACCGGGAGTGAGATGATGTGGAGGTTAAAGGTACAGAGAGTGCGAGCACGAGGAGCTTAAATGACAGGGACTGAGATCACCGGGTGGTTAAAGGGACAGATTTTGAGATCGGGGAGGTTTAAGTGACAGAGAGAGAGATCACGGGGAGGTTCAAGGGACAGATTGAGATCACTGGGAGGTTAAAGAGACAGAGACTGAGAGCACGAGGAGGTTAAATGGATAGAGAGTGAGATCACAGGGTTGCTAAGGGCATAGCGAGTGAGATCCGGGGCAGGTTAAAGGGACAGAGAGTGAGATCACGGGGAGTTTAAAGGGACAGTGAGTGAGTCGACTGGGAGGTTAAAGGGACAGAGAGTGAGATCACGGGGAGGTTAATGGGAAAGGCAGTGAGAACAAGAGGAGCTTAAAGGGACAGAGAGTTAGATTACGGGAAGGTTAATGGGACAGAGTGTGAGATCCTGGGGAGGTTAAAGGGACAGAGAGTGAGAACAAGAGGAGGTTAAAGGGACAGAGAGTGAGATCACGGGGAGGTTAATGGGACAGAGAGTGAGATCCTGGGGAGGTTAAAGGGACAGAGAGTGAGAGCAGGGGAAGTTAAAGGAACCGAGAGTGAGATCGTAGGGAGGTTAAAGGGACAGAGAGTGAGATCATGGGGAGGTTAACGGGATAGTGAGTGAGATCACAGGGAAGTGAAAGGGACAGAGTGAGATCATGGGGGGGTAAAAGGACAGCGAGTGACAGCACGGGGAGCTTAACGGATTAGGACCGAGATCACGTGAAGTTTAAAGGGACAGATTTTGAGATCACGGGGAGGTTAAAGGGACAGTGAGTGAGATCACAGGGAGGTTAAAGGGACAGAGAGTGAGAGCACAGGGAGCTTAATGGACAGATAATGAGAGCACAGGGAATTCATAGGGACAAAGTGTGAGATTACGGGGAGATTAAAAGGACAGAGAGTGAGATCAGGGGGAGGTTAAAAGGACAGAGAGTGAGATCACGGGGAACTTAAAGGGACAGAGAATGAGATCACAGGGAAGCTACGGGGCAAATAGTGAGATCACGGGGAGGTTAAAGGGCAGAGAGTGAGATCACGTGGAGGTTCCAGGGACAGAATGAGATCACGGGGAGGTTAAAAGGACAGAGAGAGTGATCACAGGGTGGTTAAAACCATAGTGAGTGAGATCCAGGGCAGGTAAAAGGGACAAGAGAGTGAGATGACTGGGAAGATAAAGGGACAGAGAGTCAGATCACGGGGAGGTTATTGGGACAGAGATTGAGATGACTGGGAGGTTAAAGGGACAGAGAGTGAGATCAAGGGGAGGTTAAAGGGACAGAGAGTGAGAGCACCGAGAGCTTAACGGACTGGGACCGAGATCATGTGGAGGTTAAATGGACAGATTTTGAGATCACAGGGAGGTTAAAGGGTCAAAGACTGAGATGACGGGCAGGTTAAAGGCACAGAGACTGAAATCATGGGGAGGTTAAACCGGCTGATAGTGAGATCACGGGGAGGTTAAACGGGCTGATAGTGAGATCATGGGTAGGTTTAGGGGGACAGACAGGGAGATTACAGGGAGGTTAAAGGGCAGAGAGTGAGATCACGTGGAGGTTCAAGGGACAGAGTGATATCACGGGGAGGTAAAAGCGACAGAGACTGAGATCGTGGGGAGGTTAAAGGGACAGACATTGAGAACAAGAGGAGGTTAAAGGGACAGAGTGAGATCACAGGGAGGTAAAAGGGACAGAGACTGAGATCACAGGGAGGTTCAAAGGACAGAGCGAGTGATCACAGGGTGGTTAAAGCCATAGGGAGTGAGATCCAGGGCAGATTAAAGGGACAGAGAGTGAGATGACTGGGTAGATAAAGTGACAGAGAGTCAGATCACGGGGAGGTTAATAGGAAAGAGAGTGAGATCAAGGGGAGGTTAAAGGGACATAGAGTGAGATCACGGGGATGTTAAAGGGACAGAGTGAGAGCATGGGGAGGTAAAAGGACAGCGAGTGACAGCACGGGGAGCTTAATGGATTGGGACCGAGATCACGTGGAGGTTAAAGGGACAGATTTTGAGATCACGAGGAGGTTAAAGGGACAGTGAGTGAGATTACAGGGAGGTTAAAGGGACAGTGACTGAGATTACAGGGAAGTTAAAGGGACAAAGACAGAGATGACGGGCATGTTAAAGGGACAGAGACTGAAATCACGGGGAGGTTAAACGGGCTGATAGTGAGATCATGGGGAGCTTTAGGGGGACAGAGAGTGAGATCACGGGGAGGTTAAAGGGCAGAGAGTGAGATCACGGGGAGGTTATGGACAGCGAGAGTGATCACAGGGATGTGAAGGGCATAGCGAGTGAGATCCGGGACAGGTTAAAGGGACAGAAAGAGAGATCATGATGAGTTTAAAGGGACAGTGAGTGAGATGACTGGCAAGATAAAGGGACAGAGAGGCAGATCACGGGGAGGTCATTGGGACAGAGATTGAGTCGACTGGGAGGTTAAAGGGACAGAGAGTGAGAGCACGGGGAGGTTAATGGGACAGAAAGTGAGATCACGGGGAGGTTAAAGGGACAGAGAGTGAGATCATGGGGAGGTTAAAGGGACAGAGAGTGAGATGACGGGGAGGTTAAAGGGACAGGGAGTGAGATGACGGGGAGGTTAAGGGACAGAGAGTGAGATCACGGGGAGCTAAAAGGGACAGAGAGTGAGATCACAGTGAAGTTAAAGGGACAAAGACTGAGATGTCGGGGAGGTTAAAGGAACAGAGACTGAGATCACGGGGAGGTTAAATGGAAAGAGAGTGAGATCAGGTGAACGTTCAAGGGAGAGAGAGTGAGATCACGGGGAGGTTAAAGGGACAGAGAGTTAGATCACGGAGAGCTAAAAGGGACAGAGAGTGAGATCACAGTGAAGTTAAAGGGACAAAGACTGAGATGACCAGGAGGTTAACGGGACAGAGAGTGAGATCACGGGGAGCTAAAAGGGACAGAGAATGAGACCACAGTGAAGTTAAAGGGACAAAGACTGAGATGACGGGGAGGTTAAAGGGACAGAGACTGAGATCACGGGGAGGTTAATGGGACAGAGACTGAGATCACAGGGAGGTTAATGGGACAAAGACTGAGATGACGGGGAGGTTAATGGGACAGAGACTGAGATCACAGGGAGGTTAATGGGACAGTGAGTGAGATCACGGGGAGCTTAAGGGACTGGGACCGAGATCACGTGGAGGTTAAAGGGACAGATTTTGAGATCGGAGGAGGTTAAAGGGACAGACACTGAGATCACGGGGAGGATAAAGGGACAGAGACTGAGATCACAGGGAGCTTAAAGGGACAGAGAGTGAGATCACGGGGAGCTTAAAGGGACAGAGAATGGGATTACAGGGAAGTTATAGGGACAAATAGTGAGATGACGGGGAGGATAAAGGGACAGAGATTGAGAGCAAGGGGAAGTTAAAGGGACAGAGAGTAAGATCACGGGGAGGTTATTGGGACAGAGATTGAGATGACTGGGAGGTTAAAGGGACAGAGAGTGAGATCACGGGGAGGTTAAAGGGACAGAGAGTGAGAGCACCGAGAGCTTAACGGACTGGGACCGAGATCATGTGGAGGTTAAATGGACAGATTTTGAGATCACAGGGAGGTTAAAGGGTCAAAGACTGAGATGACGGGCAGGTTAAAGGCACAGAGACTGAAATCATGGGGAGGTTAAACCGGCTGATAGTGAGATCACGGGGAGGTTAAACGGGCTGATAGTGAGATCATGGGGAGGTTTAGGGGGACAGACAGGGAGATTACAGGGAGGTTAAAGGGCAGAGAGTGAGATCACGTGGAGGTTCAAGGGACAGAGTGATATCACGGGGAGGTAAAAGCGACAGAGACTGAGATCGTGGGGAGGTTAAAGGGACAGACATTGAGAACAAGAGGAGGTTAAAGGGACAGAGTGAGATCACAGGGAGGTAAAAGGGACAGAGACTGAGATCACAGGGAGGTTCAAAGGACAGAGCGAGTGATCACAGGGTGGTTAAAGCCATAGGGAGTGAGATCCAGGGCAGATTAAAGGGACAGAGAGTGAGATGAATGGGTAAATAAAGTGACAGAGAGTCAGATCACGGGGAGGTTAATAGGAAAGAGAGTGAGATCAAGGGGAGGTTAAAGGGACATAGAGTGAGATCACGGGGATGTTAAAGGGATAGAGAGTGAGATCACAGGGAGGTGCAAGTTACAGAGTGAGATCACTGTGAGGTTAAAGGGACAGAGACTGAGAGCACGGGGAGGTTAAATGGATAGAGAGTGAGATCACAGGGTTGTTAACGGCATAGCGAGTGAGATCCGGGGCAGGTTAAAGGGACAGAGAGTGAGATCACGGGGAGGTTAAAGGGACAGAGAGTGAGATCACGGGGAGCTAAAAGGGACAGAGAGTGAGACCACAGTGAAGTTAAAGGGACAAAGACTGAGATGATGGGCAGGTTAAATGGGACAGAGACTGAAATCACGGGGAGGTTAAACGGGCTGATAGTGAGATCACGAGGAGGTTAAAGGGGCTGATAGTGAGATCACGTGGAGGTTAAAGCGACAGAGAGTAAGATCACGGGGAGGTTAAAGGGACAGAGAGTGAGATCAAGGGGAGGTTAATGGGACAGTGAGTGAGATTACAGGGAGGTTAAAGGGACAGTGACTGAGATTACAGGGAAGTTAAAGGGACAAAGACAGAGATGACGGGCATGTTAAAGGGACAGAGACTGAAATCACGGGGAGGTTAAACGGGCTGATAGTGAGATCATGGGGAGCTTTAGGGGGACAGAGAGTGAGATCACGGGGAGGTTAAAGGGCAGAGAGTGAGATCACGGGGAGGTTATGGACAGCGAGAGTGATCACAGGGATGTGAAGGGCATAGCGAGTGAGATCCGGGACAGGTTAAAGGGACAGAAAGAGAGATCATGATGAGTTTAAAGGGACAGTGAGTGAGATGACTGGCAAGATAAAGGGACAGAGAGGCAGATCACGGGGAGGTCATTGGGACAGAGATTGAGTCGACTGGGAGGTTAAAGGGACAGAGAGTGAGATCAAGGGGAGGTCAATGGGACAGAGAGTGAGACGACGGGGAGGTTAAATGGACAGAGAGTGAGATCAAGAGGAGGTTAAACGGGCTGATAGTGAGATCATGGGGACGTTAATGGGACAGGGAGTGAGAAAACGGGGAGTTTAAAGCGACAAAGACTCAAGACATGGAGAGGTTAAAGCAACAGAGAGTCAGATCACGGGGAGCTTAATGGGACAGAGACTGAGATCACGGGGAGGTTAAACGGATAGAGAGTGAGATCACAGGGAGGTGCAAGTTACAGAGTGAGATCACTGGGAGGTTAAAGGGACAGAGACTGAGAGCACGGGGAGGTTAAATGGATAGAGAGTGAGATCACAGGGTTGTTAACGGCATAGCGAGTGAGATCCGGGGCAGGTTAAAGGGACAGAGAGTGAGATCACGGGGAGGTTAAACGGACAGAGAGTGAGATCACAGGGAGGTTAAAGGGACAGAGAGTGAGAGCATGGGGAGCTTAATGGACAGATATTGAGAGCACAGCGAATTCATAGGGACAAAGAGTGAGATGACGGGGAGGTTAAAGGGACAGAGAGTGAGATCACGGGGAGCTAAAAGGGACAGAGAGTGAGACCACAGTGAAGTTAAAGGGACAAAGACTGAGATGATGGGCAGGTTAAATGGGACAGAGACTGAAATCACGGGGAGGTTAAACGGGCTGATAGTGAGATCACGAGGAGGTTAAAGGGGCTGATAGTGAGATCACGGGGAGGTTAAAGCGACAGAGAGTGAGATCACGGGGAGGTTAATGGGACAGAGAGTGAGATCACGGGGAGGTTAAAGGGACAGAGAGTGAGATAACGGGGAGGTAAAAGGGACAGTGAGTGAGATGACGGGGAGGTTAAAGGGACAGAGAGTGAGATCACGGGGAGCTAAAAGGGACAGAGAGTGAGACCACAGTGAAGTTAAAGGGACAAAGACTGAGATGTCGGGGAGGTTAAAGGAACAGAGACTGAGATCACGGGGAGGTTAAATGGAAAGAGAGTGAGATCAGGTGGACGTTCAAGGGAGAGAGAGTGAGATCACGGGGAGGTTAAAGGGACAGAGAGTTAGATCACGGAGAGCTAAAAGGGACAGATAGTGAGATCACAGTGAAGTTAAAGGGACAAAGACTGAGATGACCGGGAGGTTAACGGGACAGAGAGTGAGATCACGGGGAGCTAAAAGGGACAGAGAATGAGACCACAGTGAAGTTAAAGGGACAAAGACTGAGATGACGGGGAGGTAAAAGCGACAGAGACTGAGATCGTGGGGAGGTTAAAGGGACAGACATTGAGAACAAGAGGAGGTTAAAGGGACAGAGTGAGATCACAGGGAGGTAAAAGGGACAGAGACTGAGATCACAGGGAGGTTCAAAGGACAGAGCGAGTGATCACAGGGTGGTTAAAGCCATAGGGAGTGAGATCCAGGGCAGATTAAAGGGACAGAGAGTGAGATGACTGGGTAGATAAAGTGACAGAGAGTCAGATCACGGGGAGCTAAAAGGGACAGAGAGTGAGATCACAGTGAAGTTAAAGGGACAAAGACTGAGATGTCGGGGAGGTTAAAGGAACAGAGACTGAGATCACGGGGAGGTTAAATGGAAAGAGAGTGAGATCAGGTGAACGTTCAAGGGAGAGAGAGTGAGATCACGGGGAGGTTAAAGGGACAGAGAGTTAGATCACGGAGAGCTAAAAGGGACAGAGAGTGAGATCACAGTGAAGTTAAAGGGACAAAGACTGAGATGACCAGGAGGTTAACGGGACAGAGAGTGAGATCACGGGGAGCTAAAAGGGACAGAGAATGAGACCACAGTGAAGTTAAAGGGACAAAGACTGAGATGACGGGGAGGTTAAAGGGACAGAGACTGAGATCACGGGGAGGTTAATGGGACAGAGACTGAGATCACAGGGAGGTTAATGGGACAAAGACTGAGATGACGGGGAGGTTAATGGGACAGAGACTGAGATCACAGGGAGGTTAATGGGACAGTGAGTGAGATCACGGGGAGCTTAAGGGACTGGGACCGAGATCACGTGGAGGTTAAAGGGACAGATTTTGAGATCGGAGGAGGTTAAAGGGACAGACACTGAGATCACGGGGAGGATAAAGGGACAGAGACTGAGATCACAGGGAGCTTAAAGGGACAGAGAGTGAGATCACGGGGAGCTTAAAGGGACAGAGAATGGGATTACAGGGAAGTTATAGGGACAAATAGTGAGATGACGGGGAGGATAAAGGGACAGAGATTGAGAGCAAGGGGAAGTTAAAGGGACAGAGAGTAAGATCACGGGGAGGTTATGAGGACGAGATTGAGATCGCGGGGAGGTTAAACGGACAGGGAGGGAGATCACGGGGAGGTTAAAGGGTCAGATAGTGAGATCACATGTAGGTTAAAGGGACCGGGAGTGAGATGATGTGGAGGTTAAAGGTACAGAGAGTGCGAGCACGGAGAGCTTAAATGACAGGGACTGAGATCACCGGGTGGTTAAAGGGACAGATTTTGAGATCGGGGAGGTTTAAGTGACAGAGAGAGAAATCACGGGGAGGTTCAAGGGACAGATTGAGATCACTGGGAGGTTAAAGAGACAGAGACTGAGAGCACAAGGAGGTTAAATGGATAGAGAGTGAGATCACAGGGTTGCTAAGGGCATAGCGAGTGAGATCCGGGGCAGGTTAAAGGGACAGAGAGTGAGATCACGGGGAGTTTAAAGGGACAGTGAGTGAGTCGACTGGGAGGTTAAAGGGACAGAGAGTGAGATCACGGGGAGGTTAATGGGAAAGGGAGTGAGAACAAGAGGAGCTTAAAGGGACAGAGAGTTAGATCACGGGAAGGTTAATGGGACAGAGTGTGAGATCCTGGGGAGGTTAAAGGGACAGAGAGTGAGAACAAGAGGAGGTTAAAGGGACAGAGAGTGAGATCACGGGGAGGTTAATGGGACAGAGAGTGAGATCATGGGGAGGTTAAAGGGACAGAGAGTGAGAGCAGGGAAAGTTAAAGGAACCGAGAGTGAGATCGTAGGGAGGTTAAAGGGACAGAGAGTGAGATCATGGGGAGGTTAACGGGATAGTGAGTGAGATCACAGGGAAGTGAAAGGGACAGAGTGAGATCATGGGGGGGTAAAAGGACAGCGAGTGACAGCACGGGGAGCTTAACGGATTGGGACCGAGATCACGTGAAGTTTAAAGGGACAGATTTTGAGATCACGGGGAGGTTAAAGGGACAGTGAGTGAGATCACAGGGAGGTTAAAGGGACAGAGAGTGAGAGCACAGGGAGCTTAATGGACAGATAGTGAGAGCACAGGGAATTCATAGGGACAAAGTGTGAGATTACAGGGAGATTAAAAGGACAGAGAGTGAGATCAGGGGGAGGTTAAAAGGACAGAGAGTGAGATCACGGGGAACTTAAAGGGACAGAGAATGAGATCACAGGGAAGCTACGGGGCAAATAGTGAGATCACGGGGAGGTTAAAGGGCAGAGAGTGAGATCACGTGGAGGTTCCAGGGACAGAATGAGATCACGGGGAGGTTAAAAGGACAGAGAGAGTGATCACAGGGTGGTTAAAACCATAGTGAGTGAGATCCAGGGCAGGTAAAAGGGACAAGAGAGTGAGATGACTGGGAAGATAAAGGGACAGAGAGTCAGATCACGGGGAGGTTATTGGGACAGAGATTGAGATGACTGGGAGGTTAAAGGGACAGAGAGTGAGATCACGGGGAGGTTAAAGGGACAGAGAGTGAGAGCACCGAGAGCTTAACGGACTGGGACCGAGATCATGTGGAGGTTAAATGGACAGATTTTGAGATCACAGGGAGGTTAAAGGGTCAAAGACTGAGATGACGGGCAGGTTAAAGGCACAGAGACTGAAATCATGGGGAGGTTAAACCGGCTGATAGTGAGATCACGGGGAGGTTAAACGGGCTGATAGTGAGATCATGGGGAGGTTTAGGGGGACAGACAGGGAGATTACAGGGAGGTTAAAGGGCAGAGAGTGAGATCACGTGGAGGTTCAAGGGACGGAGTGATATCACGGGGAGGTAAAAGCGACAGAGACTGAGATCGTGGGGAGGTTAAAGGGACAGACATTGAGAACAAGAGGAGGTTAAAGGGACAGAGTGAGATCACAGGGAGGTAAAAGGGACAGAGACTGAGATCACAGGGAGGTTCAAAGGACAGAGCGAGTGATCACAGGGTGGTTAAAGCCATAGGGAGTGAGATCCAGGGCAGATTAAAGGGACAGAGAGTGAGATGACTGGGTAGATAAAGTGACAGAGAGTCAGATCACGGGGAGGTTAATAGGAAAGAGAGTGAGATCAAGGGGAGGTTAAAGGGACATAGAGTGAGATCACGGGGATGTTAAAGGGACAGAGTGAGAGCATGGGGAGGTAAAAGGACAGCGAGTGACAGCACGGGGAGCTTAATGGATTGGGACCGAGATCACGTGGAGGTTAAAGGGACAGATTTTGAGATCACGAGGAGGTTAAAGGGACAGTGAGTGAGATTACAGGGAGGTTAAAGGGACAGTGACTGAGATTACAGGGAAGTTAAAGGGACAAAGACAGAGATGACGGGCATGTTAAAGGGACAGAGACTGAAATCACGGGGAGGTTAAACGGGCTGATAGTGAGATCATGGGGAGCTTTAGGGGGACAGAGAGTGAGATCACGGGGAGGTTAAAGGGCAGAGAGTGAGATCACGGGGAGGTTAAATGGACAGCGAGAGTGATCACAGGGATGTGAAGGGCATAGCGAGTGAGATCCGGGACAGGTTAAAGGGACAGAAAGAGAGATCATGATGAGTTTAAAGGGACAGTGAGTGAGATGACTGGCAAGATAAAGGGACAGAGAGGCAGATCACAGGGAGCTCATTGGGACAGAGATTGAGTCGACTGGGAGGTTAAAGGGACAGAGAGTGAGATCAAGGGGAGGTCAAAGGGAAAGAGAGTGAGACGACGGGGAGGTTAAATGGACAGAGAGTGAGATCAAGAGGAGGTTAAACGGGCTGATAGTGAGATCATGGGGATGTTAATGGGACAGGGAGTGAGAAAACGGGGAGTTTAAAGCGACAAAGACTCAAGACATGGAGAGGTTAAAGCAACAGAGAGTCAGATCACGGGGAGCTTAATGGGACAGAGACTGAGATCACGGGGAGGTTAAACGGATAGAGAGTGAGATCACAGGGAGGTGCAAGTTACAGAGTGAGATCACTGGGAGGTTAAAGGGACAGAGACTGAGAGCACGGGGAGGTTAAATGGATAGAGAGTGAGATCACAGGGTTGTTAACGGCATAGCGAGTGAGATCCGGGGCAGGTTAAAGGGACAGAGAGTGAGATCACGGGGAGGTTAAACGGACAGAGAGTGAGATCACAGGGAGGTTAAAGGGACAGAGAGTGAGAGCATGGGGAGCTTAATGGACAGATATTGAGAGCACAGCGAATTCATAGGGACAAAGAGTGAGATGACGGGGAGGTTAAAGGGACAGAGAGTGAGATCACGGGGAGCTAAAAGGGACAGAGAGTGAGACCACAGTGAAGTTAAAGGGACAAAGACTGAGATGATGGGCAGGTTAAATGGGACAGAGACTGAAATCACGGGGAGGTTTAACGGGCTGATAGTGAGATCACGAGGAGGTTAAAGGGGCTGATAGTGAGATCACGGGGAGGTTAAAGCGACAGAGAGTGAGATCACGGGGAGGTTAATGGGACAGAGAGTGAGATCACGGGGAGGTTAAAGGGACAGAGAGTGAGATCACGGGGAGGTAAAAGGGACAGGGAGTGAGATCACGGGGAGGTTAAAGGGACAGGGAGTGAGATCACGGGGAGCTAAAAGGGACAGAGAGTGAGACCACAGTGAAGTTAAAGGGACAAAGACTGAGATGATGGGCAGGTTAAATGGGACAGAGACTGAAATCACGGGGAGGTTAAACGGGCTGATAGTGAGATCACGAGGAGGTTAAAGGGGCTGATAGTGAGATCACGGGGAGGTTAAAGCGACAGAGAGTGAGATCACGGGGAGGTTAATGGGACAGAGAGTGAGATCACGGGGAGGTTAAAGCGACAGAGAGTGAGATCACGGGGAGGTAAAAGGGACAGGGAGTGAGATCACGGGGAGGTTAAAGGGACAGGGAGTGAGATCACGGGGAGGTTAAAGGGACAGAAAGTGAGATCACGGGGAGCTAAAAGGGACAGAGAGTGAGACCACAGTGAAGTTAAAGGGACAAAGACTGAGATGTCGGGGAGGTTAAAGGAACAGAGACTGAGATCACGGGGAGGTTAAATGGAAAGAGAGTGAGATCAGGTGGACGTTCAAGGGACAGAGAGTGAGATCACGGGGAGGTTAAAGGGACAGAGAGTTAGATCACGGAGAGCGAAAAGGGACAGAGAGTGAGATCACAGTGAAGTTAAAGGGACAAAGACTGAGATGACCGGGAGGTTAACGGGACAGAGAGTGAGATCACAGGGAGCTAAAAGGGACAGAGAATGAGACCACAGTGAAGTTAAAGGGACAAAGACTGAGATGACCGGGAGGTTAAAGGGACAGAGACTGAGATCATGGGGAGGTTAATTGGACAGAGACTGAGATCACAGGGAGGTTAATGGGACAGTGAGTGAGATCACGGGGAGCTTAAGGGACTGGGACCGAGATCACGTGGAGGTTAAAGGGACAGATTTTGAGATCGGAGGAGGTTAAAGGGACAGACACTGAGATCACGGGGAGGATAAAGGGACAGAGACTGAGATCACAGGGAGCTTAAAGGGACAGAGAGTGAGATCACGGGGAGCTTAAAGGGACAGAGAATGGGATTACAGGGAAGTTATAGGGACAAATAGTGAGATGATGGGGAGGATAAAGGGACAGAGATTGAGAGCAAGGGGAAGTTAAAGGGACAGAGAGTAAGATCACGGGGAGGTTATGAGGACGAGATTGAGATCGCGGGGAGGTTAAATGGACAGGGAGGGAGATCACGGGGAGGTTAAAGGGTCAGATAGTGAGATCACATGTAGGTTAAAGGGACCGGGAGTGAGATGATGTGGAGGTTAAAGGTACAGAGAGTGCGAGCACGAGGAGCTTAAATGACAGGGACTGAGATCACCGGGTGGTTAAAGGGACAGATTTTGAGATCGGGGAGGTTTAAGTGACAGAGAGAGAGATCACGGGGAGGTTCAAGGGACAGATTGAGATCACGGGGAGGTTAAAGAGACAGAGACTGAGAGCACGAGGAGGTTAAATGGATAGAGAGTGAGATCACAGGGAGGTGCAAGTTACAGAGTGAGATCACTGGGAGGTTAAAGGGACAGAGACTGAGAGCACGGGGAGGTTAAATGGATAGAGAGTGAGATCACAGGTTTGTTAACGGCATAGCGAGTGAGATCCGGGGCAGGTTAAAGGGACAGAGAGTGAGTGCATGGGGAGCTTAATGGACAGATATTGAGAGCACAGCGAATTCATAGGGACAAAGAGTGAGATGACGGGGAGGTTAAAGGGACAGAGATTGAGATCAGGGGGAGTTTAAAGCGACAGATACTCAAGACACGGAGAGGTTAAAGCGACAGAGAGTGAGATCACGGGGAGGTTAAAGGGACAGAGAGTGAGATCACGGGGAGCTAAAAGGGACAGAGAGTGAGACCACAGTGAAGTTAAAGGGACAAAGACTGAGATGATGGGCAGGTTAAATGGGACAGAGACTGAAATCACGGGGAGTTTAAACGGGCTGATAGTGAGATCACGAGGAGGTTAAAGGGGCTGATAGTGAGATCACGGGGAGGTTAAAGCGACAGAGAGTGAGATCACGGGAAGGTTAATGGGACAGAGAGTGAGAGCACGTGGAGGTTAAAGGGACAGAGAGTGAGATCACGGGGAGGTTAAAGGGACAGGGAGTGAGATGACGGGGAGGTTAAAGGGACAGAGAGTGAGATCACGGGGAGCTAAAAGGGACAGAGAGTGAGACCACAGTGAAGTTAAAGGGACAAAGACTGAGATGTCGGGGAGGTTAAAGGAACAGAGACTGAGATCACGGGGAGGTTAAATGGAAAGAGAGTGAGATCAGGTGAACGTTCAAGGGAGAGAGAGTGAGATCACGGGGAGGTTAAAGGGACAGAGAGTTAGATCACGGAGAGCTAAAAGGGACAGAGAGTGAGATCACAGTGAAGTTAAAGGGACAAAGACTGAGATGACCGGGAGGTTAACGGGACAGAGAGTGAGATCACAGGGAGCTAAAAGGGACAGAGAATGAGACCACAGTGAAGTTAAAGGGACAAAGACTGAGATGACGGGGAGGTAAAAGCGACAGAGACTGAGATCGTGGGGAGGTTAAAGGGACAGACATTGAGAACAAGAGGAGGTTAAAGGGACAGAGTGAGATCACAGGGAGGTAAAAGGGACAGAGACTGAGATCACAGGGAGGTTCAAAGGACAGAGCGAGTGATCACAGGGTGGTTAAAGCCATAGGGAGTGAGATCCAGGGCAGATTAAAGGGACAGAGAGTGAGATGACTGGGTAGATAAAGTGACAGAGAGTCAGATCACGGGGAGGTTAATAGGAAAGAGAGTGAGATCACGGGGTTGTTAAAGGGACAGAGTGAGATCATGGTGAGGTAAAAGGACAGAGAGTGAGAGCACGGGGAGCTTAACGGATTGGGACCGAGATCACGTGGAGGTTAAAGGGACAGATTTTGAGATCACGGGGAGGTTAAAGGGACAGTGAGTGAGATTACAGGGAGGTTAAAGGGACAGTGACTGAGATTACAGGGAAGTTAAAGGGACAAAGACAGAGATGACGGGCATGTTAAAGGGACAGAGACTGAAATCACGGGGAGGTTAAACGGGCTGATAGTGAGATCATGGGGAGCTTTAGGGGGACAGAGAGTGAGATCACGGGGAGGTTAAAGGGCAGAGAGTGAGATCACGGGGAGGTTAAATGGACAGCGAGAGTGATCACAGGGATGTGAAGGGCATAGCGAGTGAGATCCGGGACAGGTTAAAGGGACAGAAAGAGAGATCATGATGAGTTTAAAGGGACAGTGAGTGAGATGACTGGCAAGATAAAGGGACAGAGAGGCAGATCATGGGGAGGTCATTGGGACAGAGATTGAGTCGACTGGGAGGTTAAAGGGACAGAGAGTGAGATCAAGGGGAGGTCAAAGGGACAGAGAGTGAGACGACGGGGAGGTTAAATGGACAGAGAGTGAGATCAAGAGGAGGTTAAACGGGCTGATAGTGAGATCATGGGGACGTTAATGGGACAGGGAGTGAGAAAACGGGGAGTTTAAAGCGACAAAGACTCAAGACATGGAGAGGTTAAAGCAATAGAGAGTCAGATCACGGGGAGCTTAATGGGACAGAGACTGAGATCACGGGGAGGTTAAACGGATAGAGAGTGAGATCACAGGGAGGTGCAAGTTACAGAGTGAGATCACTGTGAGGTTAAAGGGACAGAAACTGAGAGCACGGGGAGGTTAAATGGATAGAGAGTGAGATCACAGGGTTGTTAACGGCATAGCGAGTGAGATCCGGGGCAGGTTAAAGGGACAGAGAGTGAGATCACGGGGAGGTTAAAGGGACAGAGAGTGAGATCACGGGGAGCTAAAAGGGACAGAGAGTGAGACCACAGTGAAGTTAAAGGGACAAAGACTGAGATGATGGGCAGGTTAAATGGGACAGAGACTGAAATCACGGGGAGGTTAAACGGGCTGATAGTGAGATCACGAGGAGGTTAAAGGGGCTGATAGTGAGATCACGTGGAGGTTAAAGCGACAGAGAGTGAGATCACGGGGAGGTTAAAGGGACAGAGAGTGAGAGCACGGGGAGGTTAAAGGGACAGAAAGTGAGATCACGGGGAGGTTAAAGGGACAGAGAGTGAGATCATGGGGAGGTTAATGGGACAGAGAGTGAGATGACGGGGAGGTTAAAGGGACAGGGAGTGAGATGACGGGGAGGTTAAAGGGACAGAGAGTGAGATCACGGGGAGCTAAAAGGGACAGAGAGTGAGATCACAGTGAAGTTAAAGGGACAAAGACTGAGATGTCGGGGAGGTTAAAGGAACAGAGACTGAGATCACGGGGAGGTTAAATGGAAAGAGAGTGAGATCAGGTGAACGTTCAAGGGAGAGAGAGTGAGATCACGGGGAGGTTAAAGGGACAGAGAGTTAGATCACGGAGAGCTAAAAGGGACAGAGAGTGAGATCACAGTGAAGTTAAAGGGACAAAGACTGAGATGACCAGGAGGTTAACGGGACAGAGAGTGAGATCACGGGGAGCTAAAAGGGACAGAGAATGAGACCACAGTGAAGTTAAAGGGACAAAGACTGAGATGACGGGGAGGTTAAAGGGACAGAGACTGAGATCACGGGGAGGTTAATGGGACAGAGACTGAGATCACAGGGAGGTTAATGGGACAAAGACTGAGATGATGGGGAGGTTAATGGGACAGAGACTGAGATCACAGGGAGGTTAATGGGACAGTGAGTGAGATCACGGGGAGCTTAAGGGACTGGGACCGAGATCACGTGGAGGTTAAAGGGACAGATTTTGAGATTGGAGGAGGTTAAAGGGACAGACACTGAGATCACGGGGAGGATAAAGGGACAGAGACTGAGATCACAGGGAGCTTAAAGGGACAGAGAGTGAGATCACGGGGAGCTTAAAGGGACAGAGAATGGGATTACAGGGAAGTTATAGGGACAAATAGTGAGATGACGGGGAGGATAAAGGGACAGAGATTGAGAGCAAGGGGAAGTTAAAGGGACAGAGAGTAAGATCACGGGGAGGTTATGAGGACGAGATTGAGATCGCGGGGAGGTTAAACGGACAGGGAGGGAGATCACGGGGAGGTTAAAGGGTCAGATAGTGAGATCACATGTAGGTTAAAGGGACCGGGAGTGAGATGATGTGGAGGTTAAAGGTACAGAGAGTGCGAGCACGGAGAGCTTAAATGACAGGGACTGAGATCACCGGGTGGTTAAAGGGACAGATTTTGAGATCGGGGAGGTTTAAGTGACAGAGAGAGAGATCACGGGGAGGTTCAAGGGACAGATTGAGATCACTGGGAGGTTAAAGAGACAGAGACTGAGAGCACGAGGAGGTTAAATGGATAGAGAGTGAGATCACAGGGTTGCTAAGGGCATAGCGAGTGAGATCCGGGGCAGGTTAAAGGGACAGAGAGTGAGATCACGGGGAGTTTAAAGGGACAGTGAGTGAGTCGACTGGGAGGTTAAAGGGACAGAGAGTGAGATCACGGGGAGGTTAATGGGAAAGGGAGTGAGAACAAGAGGAGCTTAAAGGGACAGAGAGTTAGATCACAGGAAGGTTTATGGGACAGAGTGTGAGATCCTGGGGAGGTTAAAGGGACAGAGAGTGAGAACAAGAGGAGGTTAAAGGGACAGAGAGTGAGATCACGGGGAGGTTAATGGGACAGAGAGTGAGATCCTGGGGAGGTTAAAGGGACAGAGAGTGAGAGCAGGGGAAGTTAAAGGAACCGAGAGTGAGATCGTAGGGAGGTTAAAGGGACAGAGAGTGAGATCATGTGGAGGTTAACGGGATAGTGAGTGAGATCACAGGGAAGTGAAAGGGACAGAGTGAGATCATGGGGGGGTAAAAGGACAGCGAGTGACAGCACGGGGAGCTTAACGGATTGGGACCGAGATCACGTGGAGGTTAAAGGGACAGATTTTGAGATCACGGGGAGGTTAAAGGGACAGTGAGTGAGATCACAGGGAGGTTAAAGGGACAGAGAGTGAGAGCACAGGGAGCTTAATGGACAGATAGTGAGAGCACAGGGAATTCATAGGGACAAAGTGTGAGATGACGGGGAGATTAAAAGGACAGAGAGTGAGATCAGGGGGAGGTTAAAAGGACAGAGAGTGAGATCACGGGGAACTTAAAGGGACAGAGAATGAGATCACAGGGAAGCTACGGGGCAAATAGTGAGATCACGGGGAGGTTAAAGGGCAGAGAGTGAGATCACGTGGAGGTTCCAGGGACAGAATGAGATCACGGGGAGGTTAAAAGGACAGAGAGAGTGATCACAGGGTGGTTAAAACCATAGTGAGTGAGATCCAGGGCAGGTAAAAGGGACAGAGAGTGAGATGACTGGGAAGATAAAGGGACAGAGAGTCAGATCACGGGGAGGTTATTGGGACAGAGATTGAGATGACTGGGAGGTTAAAGGGACAGAGAGTGAGATCACGGGGAGGTTAAAGGGACAGAGAGTCAGATCACGGGGAGGTTATTGGGACAGAGATTGAGATGACTGGGAGGTTAAAGGGACAGAGAGTGAGATCAAGTGGAGGTTAAAGGGACAGAGAGTGAGAGCACCGAGAGCTTAACGGACTGGGACCGAGATCATGTGGAGGTTAAATGGACAGATTTTGAGATCACAGGGAGGTTAAAGGGTCAAAGACTGAGATGACGGGCAGGTTAAAGGCACAGAGACTGAAATCATGGGGAGGTTAAACCGGCTGATAGTGAGATCACGGGGAGGTTAAACGGGCTGATAGTGAGATCATGGGGAGGTTTAGGGGGACAGACAGGGAGATTACAGGGAGGTTAAAGGGCAGAGAGTGAGATCACGTGGAGGTTCAAGGGACGGAGTGATATCACGGGGAGGTAAAAGCGACAGAGACTGAGATCGTGGGGAGGTTAAAGGGACAGACATTGAGAACAAGAGGAGGTTAAAGGGACAGAGTGAGATCACAGGGAGGTAAAAGGGACAGAGACTGAGATCACAGGGAGGTTCAAAGGACAGAGCGAGTGATCACAGGGTGGTTAAAGCCATAGGGAGTGAGATCCAGGGCAGATTAAAGGGACAGAGAGTGAGATGACTGGGTAGATAAAGTGACAGAGAGTCAGATCACGGGGAGGTTAATAGGAAAGAGAGTGAGATCAAGGGGAGGTTAAAGGGACAGGGAGTGAGATCACGGGGATGTTAAAGGGACAGAGTGTGACATCATGGGGAGGTAAAAGGACAGAGAGTGAGAGCACGGGGAGCTTAATGGATTGGGACCGAGATCACGTGGAGGTTAAAGGGACAGATTTTGAGATCACGGGGAGGTTAAAGGGACAGTGAGTGAGATTACAGGAGGTTAAAGGGACAGTGACTGAGATTACAGGGAAGTTAAAGGGACAAAGACAGAGATGACGGGCATGTTAAAGGGACAGAGACTGAAATCACGGGGAGGTTAAACGGGCTGATAGTGAGATCATGGGGAGCTTTAGGGGGACAGAGAGTGAGATCACGGGGAGGTTAAAGGGCAGAGAGTGAGATCACGGGGAGGTTAAATGGACAGCGAGAGTGATCACAGGGATGTGAAGGGCATAGCGAGTGAGATCCGGGACAGGTTAAAGGGACAGAAAGAGAGATCATGATGAGTTTAAAGGGACAGTGAGTGAGATGACTGGCAAATAAAGGGACAGAGAGGCAGATCACGGGGAGGTCATTGGGACAGAGATTGAGTCGACTGGGAGGTTAAAGGGACAGAGAGTGAGATCAAGGGGAGGTCAAAGGGACAGAGAGTGAGACGACGGGGAGGTTAAATGGACAGAGAGTGAGATCAAGAGGAGGTTAAAAGGGCTGATAGTGAGATCACGGGACGTTAATGGGACAGGGAGTGAGAAAACGGGGAGTTTAAAGCGACAAAGACTCAAGACATGGAGAGGTTAAAGCAACAGAGAGTCAGATCACGGGGAGCTTAATGGGACAGAGACTGAGATCACGGGGAGGTTAAATGGATAGAGAGTGAGATCACAGGGTTGTTAAGGGCATAGCGAGTGAGATCCGGGGCAGGTTAAAGGGACAGGGAGTGAGATCACGGGGAGATTAAACGGACAGAGTGTGAGATCACGGGGAGTTAAAGGGTCAGATAGTGAGATCACATGTAGGTTAAAGGGACAGTGAGTGAGATCACAGGGAGGTTAAAGGGACAGAGAGTGAGAGCATGGGGAGCTTAATGGACAGATATTGAGAGCACAGCGAATTCATAGGGACAAAGAGTGAGATGACGGGGAGGTTAAAGGGACAGAGAGTGAGATCACGGGGTAGCTATGGGGCAAATAGTGAGATCACGGGGAGGTTAAAGGGCAGAGAGTGAGTTAACGTGGAGGTTCAAGGGACAGATTGAGGTCATGGGGAGGTAAAAGGGACAGAGACTGAGATCACAGGGAGATTAAACAGACAGAGAGAGTAATAACAGGGTGGTTAAAGCCATAGTGAGTGAGATCCGGGGCAGATTAAAGGGACAGAGAGTGAGATGACTGGGAGCATAAAGGGACAGAGAGTCAGATCAAGGGGAGGTTATTGGGACAGAGATTGAGATGACTGGGAGGTTAAAGGGACAGAGAGTGAGATCAAGTGGAGGTTAAAGGGACAGAGAGTGAGATCACGGGGAGGTTAATGGGACAGAAAGTGAGATCACGGGGTGGTTAAAGGGACAGTGAGTGAGATCACAGGGCAATTAAAGGGACAGAGACTGAGATCAAGGGGAGGAAAAGGGACAGAGAGTGAGGGCACTGGGAACTTAACGGACTGGGACCGAGATCTTCTGGAGGTTAAATGGACAGATTTTGAGGTCATGGGGAGGTTAAAGGGACAGTGAGTGAGATCACAGGGAGGTTAAAGGGACAGAGACTGAAATCACGGGGAGGTTAAATGGGTTGATAGTGAGATCACTTGGAGGTTCAAGGGACAGAGTAATATCACGGGGAGGTAAAAGCGACAGAGTCTGAGACCCTGGGGAGGTTAAAGGGCAAAGAGTGAGATCACAGGGAGGTTCAAGGGACAGAGTGAGATCACAGGGAGGTAAAAGGGACAGAGACTGAGATCACAGGGAGGATAAAGCCATAGTGAGTGAGATCCGGGGCAGGTTAAAGGGACAGAGACTGAGATCACAGGGAGGTAAAAGGGACAGTGAGTGTGATCACGGGGAGCTTAAGGGACTGGGACCGAGATCACGTGGAGGTTAAAGGGACAGATTAGGTGATCACGGGGAGGTTAAAGGGACAGTGAGTGAGATCACAGGGAGGATAACGGGACAGAGTGTGAAATCACAGGGAAGTTAAAGGGACAAAGACTGAGATGATAGGCAGGTTAAAGGGCCAGAGACTGAAATCACGGGGAGGTTAAACGGGCTGAAAGTGAGATCACGAGGAGGTTTAGGGGGACAGTGAGTGAGATCACGGGGAGTTTAATGGGACAGAGTGTGAAATCACAGGGAAGTTAAAGGGACAAAGACTGAGATGCCGGGCAGGTTAAAGGGAGAGATAGTGAGATCACGGGGAGGTTAAAGGGCAGAGAGTGAGATCAAGTGGAGGTTAAAGGGACAGAGAGTGAGAGCACGGGGAGCTTAATGGACAGATAGTGAGAGCACAGGGAATTCATAGGGACAAAGACTGAGATGACGGGGAGGTTAAAGGGACAGATAGTGAGATCAAGGGGAGTTTGAAGGGACAGTGGGTGAGATCATGGGGAGGTTAAAGGGACAGAGAGTGAGATCACGGGGATGTTAAAGGGACAGTGAGTGAGATCACAGGGAGTTTAATGGCACAGAAAGTGAGATCACAGGGAAGTTAAAGGGACAAAGACTGAGATGATGGGCAGGTTAAATGGGACAGAGACTGAAATCACGGGGAGGTTAAAGGGGCTGATAGTGAGATCTTGGGGAGGTGTAGGGGGACAGAAAGTGAGATTACGGGGAGGTTAAATGGACAGAGATAGTGATCACAGGGTTGTCAAGGGCATAGCGAGTGAGATCCGGGACAGGTTAAAGGGACAGAAAGTGAGATCACGGTGAGTTTAAAGGGACAGCGAGTGAGATGACTGGCAAGATAAAGGGACAGAGAGTGAGATCAAGGGGAGGTCAAAGGGACAGAGAGTGAGACGACGGGGAGGTTAAATGGACAGAGAGTGAGATCAAGAGGAGGTTAAACGGGCTGATAGTGAGATCACAGGGACGTTAATGGGACAGGGAGTGAGAAAACGGGGAGTTTAAAGTGACAAAGACTCAAGACATGGAGAATTAAAGCAACAGAGTCAGATCACGGGGAGCTTAATGGGACAGAGAGTGAGATCACGGGGAGGTTAAACGGACAGAGAGTGAGATCACGGGGAGTTAAAGGGTCAGATAGTGAGATCACATGTAGGTTAAAGGGACTGTGAGTGAGATCACAGGGAGGTTAAAGGGACAGAGATAGTGAGAGCATGGGGAGCTTAATGGACAGATATTGAGAGCACAGCGAATTCATAGGGACAAAGAGTGAGATGACGGGGAGGTTAAAGGGACAGAGAGTGAGATCACGGGGAACTTAAAGGGACAGAGAATGAGATCACAGGGAAGCTATGGGCCAAATAGTGAGATCACGGGGAGGTTAAAGGGCAGAGAGTGAGATCACGTGGAGGTTCAAGGGACAGATTGAGGTCACGGGGAGGTAATAGGGACAGAGACTGAGACCACAGGGAGATTAAACGGACAGAGAGCGTGATAACCGGGTGGTTAAAGCCATAGTGAGTGAGATCCGGGGCAGATTAAAGGGACAGAGAGTGAGATGACTGGGAACATAAAGGGACAGAGAGTCAGATCATCAATGGGAGGTTATTGGGACAGAGATTGAGATGACTGGGAGGTTAAAGGGACAGAGAGTGAGATCACGGGGAGGTTAAAGGGACAGAGAGTGAGATCAAGTGGAGGTTAAAGGGACAGTGAGTGAGATCACGGGGAGGTTAATGGACAGAAAGTGAGATCACGGGGTGGTTAAAGGGACAGTGAGTGAGATCACAGGGCAATTAAAGGGACAGAGACTGAGATCAAGGGGAGGAAAAGGGACAGAGAGTGAGGGCACGGGGAGCTTAACGGACTGGGACCGAGATCTTCTGGAGGTTAAATGGACAGATTTTGAGGTCATGGGGAGGTTAAAGGGACAGTGAGTGAGATCACAGGGAAGTTAAAGGGACAAAGACTGAGATGACGGGCAGGTTAAAGGGACAGAGACTGAAATCACGGGGAGGTTAAATGGGTTGATAGTGAGATCACTTGGAGGTTCAAGGGACAGAGTAATATCACGGGGAGGTAAAAGCGACAGAGACTGAGACCATGGGGAGGTTAAAGGGGCAGAGCGAGATCACAGGGAGGTAAAAGGGACAGAGACTGAGATCACAGGGAGGTAAAAGGGACAGTGAATGAGATCACGGTGAGCTTAAGGGACTGGGATCGAGATCACGAGGAGGTTAAAGGGACAGTGAGTGAGATGACAGGGAGGATAACGGGACAGAGTGTGAAATCACAGGGAAGTTAAAGGGACAAAGACTGAAATGCCGGGCAGGTTAAAGGGCCAGAGACTGAAATCACGGGGAGGTTAAACGGGCTGAAAGTGAGATCGCGAGGAGGTTTAGGGGGACAGTGAGTGAGATCACGGGGAGTTTAATGGGACAGAGTGTGAAATCACAGGGAAGTTAAAGGGACAAAGACTGAGATGCCGGGCAGGTTAAAGGGAGAGATAATGAGATCACGGGGAGGTTAAAGGGCAGAGAGTGAGATTACATGGAGGTTAAAGGGACAGAGAGTGAGAGCACGGGGAGCTTAATGGACAGATAGTGAGATCACGGGGAGGTTAAATGGACAGAGAGAGTGATCACAGGGTTGTCAAGGGCATAGCGAGTGAGATCCGGGACAGGTTAAAGGGACAGAAAGGGAGATCACGGTGAGTTTAAAGGGACAGCGAGTGAGATGACTGGCAAGATAAAGGGACAGAGAGGCAGATCACGGGGAGGTCATTGGGACAGAGATTGAGTCAACTGGGAGGTTAAAGGGACAGAGAGTGAGATCACGGGGAGGTTAAATGGACAGAGAGTGAGATCAAGGGGAGGTCAAAGGGACAGAGAGTGAGACGACGGGGAGGTTAAATGGACAGAGAGTGAGATCAAGAGGAGCTTAAATGGGCTGATAGTGAGATCACGGGGATGTTAATGGGACAGGGAGTGAGAAAACGGGGAGTTTAAATGGACAAAGACTGAGATGCCGGGCATGTTAAAGGGCCAGAGACTGAAATCACGGGGAGGTTAAACGGGCTGAAAGTGAGATCATGAGGCGGTTTAGGGGGACAGTGAGTGAGATCACGGGGAGTTTAATGGGACAGAGACTGAAATCACAGGGAGGATAACGGGACAGAGTGTGAAATCACAGGGAAATTAAAGGGACAAAGACTGAGATGCCGGGCAGGTTAAAGGGAGAGATAGTGAGATCACGGGGAGGTTAAAGGGCAGAGAGTGAGAGCACAGGGAATTCATAGGGACAAAGACTGAGATGACGGGGAGGTTAAAGGGACAGATAGTGTGATCAGGGGGACGTTAAAACGACAGAGTGAGATCATAGGGAGGTAAAAGGGACAGAGACTGAGATCACAGGGAGGTTAAAGCCATAGTGAGTGAGATCTGGGGCAGGTGAAAAGGGACAGAGAGTGAGATGACTGGGAAGATAAAGGGACAGAGAGTCAGATCAAGGGGAGGTTATTGGGACAGAGATTGAGATGACTGGGAGGTTAAAGGGACAGACAGTGAGATCACGGGGAGTTTGAAGGGAAAGCGAGTGACATCATGGGGAGGTTAAAGGGACAGAGAGTGAGATCACGGGGATGTTAAAGAGACAGTGAGTGAGATCACAGGCAAGTTAAAGGGACAGAGTGAGATCATGGGGGGTAAAAGGACAGAGAGTGAGATCATGGGGAGCTTAATGGATTGGGACCGAGGTCATGTGGAGGTTAAAGGGACAGATTTTGAGATCGTGGGGAGGTTAAAGTGACAGAGAATGAGATCACAGGGAAGTTAAAGGGACAGAGACTGAGATGATGGGCAGGTTAAATGGGACAGAGACTGAAATCACGGGGAGGTTAAACCGGCTGATAGTGAGATCACGGGGAGGTCAAAGGGGCTGATAGTGAGATCTTGGGGAGGTTTAGGGGGACAGAGAGTGAGATCACAGAGAGGTTAAAGAGCAGAGAGTGAGATCACGTAGATGTTCAAGGGACAGAGTGAGATCACAGTGAGGTAAAAGGGACAGAGAGTGAGATCACGGGGAGGGTAAATGATCAGAGAGAGTGCTCACAGGGTTGTCAAGGGCATAGCAAGTGAGATCCGGGACAGGTTAAAGGGCAGAAAGAGAGATCACGGGGAGTTTAAAGGGACAGCGAGTGAGATCACGGGGAGGTTAATGGGAAAGGGAGTGAGATCACGGGGAGGTTAAACGGACAGAGAGTGAGATCAAGGGGAGGTCAAAGGGACAGAGAGTGAGACGACGGGGAGGTTAAAGGGACAGAGAATGAGATCACGGGGAGGTTAAACGGACAGAGAGTGAGATCACAGGGAGGTAAAAGCGATAGAGACTGAGATCACGGGGAGGTTAAAGGGACAGAGAGTGAGATCACAGGGTGCTTAAAGGGACAGAGAGTGAGATCACAGGGAGCTTAAAGGGACAGAGAGTGAGATTAGGGGTAGGTCAAAGGGACAGATTTTGAAATCAGGTTGATGTTAAAGTGACAGAGTTTCAGATCACAGGGAGGTTAAAGGGACAGAGAGTGACATAAAGGGGAGGTTAATGGGACAGAGAGCGTGATCACGGGGAGTTTGAAGCGACAGCGACTCAAGACACGAAGAGGTTAAAGCGACAGAGAGTGAGATCACGGGGAGGTTAAAGGGACCGAGAGTGAGATCACGGGGAGGTTAAACGGACCGAGAGTGAGATCAAGGGGAGGTCAAAGGGACAGAGAGTGAGATGACGGGGAGGTTAAAGGGACAGAGAATGAGATCACGGGGAGGTTAAACGGACAGAGAGTGAGATCACGGGGAGGTTAAAGGATCAGATAGTGAGATCACATGTAGGTTAAAGGGACTGTGAGTGAGATGATGGTGAGGTAAAAGCGATAGAGACTGAGATCACGGGGAGGTTAAAGGGACAGAGAGTGAGATCACAGGGTGCTTAAAGGGACAGAGAGTGAGATCACAGGGAGCTTAAAGGGACAGAGAGTGAGATTAGGGGTAGGTCAAAGGGACAGATTTTGAAATCAGGGTGATGTTAAAGTGACAGAGTTTCAGATCACAGGGAGGTTAAAGGGACAGAGAGTGACATAAAGGGGAGGTTAATGGGACAGAGAGCGTGATCACGGGGAGTTTGAAGCGACAGCGACTCAAGACACGAATAGGTTAAAGCGACAGAGAGTGAGATCACGTGGAGGTTAAAGGGACCGAGAGTGAGATCACGGGGAGGTTAAAGGGACCGAGAGTGAGATCACAGGGAGCTAAAAGGGACAGAGAGTGAGACCACAGTGAAGTTAAAGGGACAAAGACTGAGATCACAGGGAGGTTAAAGGAACAGAGACTGAGATCATGGGGAGGTTAAATGGGAAGAGAGTGAGATCACGTGGACGTTCAAGGGACAGAGAGTGAGATCACGGGGAGGTTAAAGGGACAGAGACTGAGATCACAGGAAGGTTAAGGGACAGAGAGTGAGATCATAGGGAGTTTAAAGCGACAGAGACTCAAGACACGGAGAGGTGAAAGTGACAGAGAGTGAGATCACGGGGAGGTTAAGGGCACAGTGAGTGAGATCACGGGGAGGTTAAAGGGACAGACAGTGAGATCACGGGGAGGTTAAAGGGACAGACAGTGAGATCACGGGGAGTGATAAAGCGACAGAGACTCAAGACACGGAGAGGTGAAAGTGACAGAGAGTGAGATCACGGGGAGGTTAAAGGGACAGAGAGTGAGATCACGGGGAGGTTAAGGGCACAGTGAGTGAGATCACGGGGAGGTTAAAGGGACAGAGAGTGATATCACGGGGAGGTTAAAGGGACAGAGAGTGATATCACGGGGAGGTAAAAAGACAGAGAGTTAGATCACGGGGAGGTTATGGGGACAGAGATTGAGATCATGGGGAGGTTAAAGGGACAGATTTGGAAATCAGGGTGAGGTTAAATTGACAGAGGGGCAGATCACGGAGAGGGACAGACAATGAGATCAAGGGGAGGTTAAACGGACAGGGTTTGAGATCAGAGGGAGGTTAAAGGGACAGTGAGTGAGATCACGTGGAGGTTAAAGGAACAGATAGTGAGATCACGGGGAGCTTAATGGACAGATAGTGATAGCACAGCGGATTCATAGGGACAAAGAGTGAGATGACGAGGAGGTTAAAGAGACAGAAAGTGAGACCAGGTGTAGGTTAAAAGGACAGAAAGTGAGAACACGGGGAACTTAAAGGGACAGAGAATGAGATCACAGGGAAGCTATGGGGCAAATTGTGAGATGACGGGGAGGTTAAAGGGACAGCGACTGAGATCACGTGGAGGTTAAAGGGGCTGATAGTGATATCACGGGGAGGTAAAAGGGACAAAGAGTGAGATCACGGGGATGTTAAAGGGACAGTGAGTGAGATCACGGGGAGGTTAAAGGGACAAAGAGTGAGATCACGGGGATGTTAAAGGGACAGTGAGTGAGATCACAGGGAGGTTAAAGGGAAAGAGAGTGATATCACGGGGAGTTTAAAGGGACAGAGACTGAAATCACGGGGACGTTAAACGGGCTGATAGTGAGATCACGAGGAGGTTAAAGGGGCTGATAGTGAGATCACGGGAAGGTTAAGGGGGACAGAGAGTGAGATCACGGGGAGGTTAAAGCGACAGAGACTCAAGACATGGAGAGGTTAAAGCGACAGACAGTGAGATCACGGGGAGGTTAAAGGGACAGAGACTGAGATCACAGGGAGGTTAAAGGGACAGAGAGAGTGATCACAGGGTGGTTAAAGCCATACTGAGTGAGATCCGGGGCAGGTTAAAGGGACAGAGAGTGAGATCGTAGGGAGGTTAAAGGGACAGAGAGTGAGATCATGGGGAGGTTAAAGGGACAGTGAGTGAGATCACAGGGAAGTGAAAGGGACAGAGTGAGATCATGGGGAGGTAAAAGGACAGAGAGTGACAGCACGGGGTGGTTAAGGGACAGAGAGTGAGATCACAGGGCTGTTAATGGAACAGAGAGTGTGATCACGGGGAGGTTCAAGGGACAAAGAGTGAGATCACAGGGAGGTTAAAGGGACAGAGATTGAGAGCATGGGGAGCTTAACGGACAGATAGTGAGAGCACAGGGAATTCATAAGGAATAAGAGTGAGATCACAGGGAGGTTAAAGGGACAGAGAGTGAGAACACGTGGAGGTTAAAGGGACAGAGAGTGAGAGCACAGGGAGCTTAATGGACAGATAGTGAGAGCACAGGGAGCTTAATGGACAGATAGTGAGAGCACAGGGAATTCATAAGGAATAAGATTGAGATGACGGGGAGGTTAAAGGGACAGAGACTGAGATCACGGGAGGTTTAAAGTACAGAGAGTGAGATCACTGGGAACTTAAAGGGACAGAGAATGAGATCACAGGGAAGTTATAGGGGCAAATAGTGAGAGGAAGGGGAGGTTAAAGGGACAGTGTCTGAGAACATGGGGAGGTTAAAGGGACAGAGGGTGAGATCACAGGGATGTTAAAAGCACAGAGTCTGAGACAATGGGGAGGTTAAAGGGACCGTCAGTGAGATCACGGGGTTAAGGGGACAGAGAATTAGATCACGGGGAGGTTAATGGGACAGAGAGTGAGATCACGGGGTGGTTAAAGGGGTAGAGCATGAGATCATGGGTAGGTTAAAGGGACAGAGAGTGAGATCACGGGGTGGTTAAAGGGAAAGCGAGTGAGATCACGGGGAGTTTAAATGGTCAGTGAGTGAGATCACGTGGAGGTTAAAGGGGTAGAGAAAGAGATCACGGGTAGCTCAAAGGGACAGAGAGTGAGATCACGGGGAGGTTATTGGGTCAGAGATTGAGATGACTCAGTGGTTATAGGGACAGACAGTGAGATCACGGGGAGGCTAAAGGGACCGAGTGTGAGATCACGGGGAGGTTTTGGGGACAGAGAGTGCGATGACGGGGATGTAAAAGGATCAGAGAGTGAGATCACAGGGATCTTAAAGGGTCAGAGAATGAGATCAGAGGGAAGTTATAGGGACAAATAGTGAGATCACTGGGAGCTTAAAGGGACAGAGACTGAGATCATGGGGAGGTTAAAGGGGCTGATATTGATATCACGGGGAGGTTAAAGGGACAGAGAGTGACATCTCAGGGAGGTTATAGGGACAGAGAGTGAGATTAGGGGGAGGTCAAAGGGACAGATTTTGAGATCAGGGTGAGGTTAAAGTGACAGAGATTCAGATCACAGGGAGGTTAAAGGGACAGAGATTGAGATCAGAGGGAAGTTAAAGGGACAAAGAGTGAGGTCACGGGGAGGTTAAAGGGGCTGATAGTAAGATCGTGGGGAGGTTAAAGGGACAGAGTGAGATCAGGGGGAGGTTAAAGAGACAGAGTGAGATCACTTGGAGTTTAAATGGACAGAGAGTGAGAGCACTGGGAGCTGAAGGGACAGATAGTGAGATCACGGGGAGGTTAAAGGGACAGAGAATGAGATCACAGGGAAGTTATAGGGGCAAATAATGAGATGACGGAGAGGTTAAAGGGGCTGATAGTGAGATCACGGGGAGATTAAAGGGACAGAGAATGAGATCACGGGGAGGTTAAAGGGACAGAGAATGAGATCACAGGGAAGTTATAGGGACAAATAATGAGATGACGGGGTGTTTAAAAGGACAGAGTGTGAGATCACGGGGATGATAAAGTGACAGAGAATGAGATTAGGGGATGGTTAAAGTGACAGTGAGTGAGAGCACGGGGAGCTTAAGGGACAGAGAGTGAGATCACAGGGCTGTTAATGGAACAGAGAGTGTGATCAGGGGGAGGTAAAAGGGAAAGATTTTGAGATCGTGGGGAGCTCAAAGGGACAGACAATGAGATCTTAGGGAGGTTAATGGGACAGAGAGTGAGATCACGGGGAGGTTAAAGGGACAGAGAGTGAGATCACGGGGAAGTTAAAGGGACAGAGAGTGAGATCACGGGGAGGTTAAATGGACAGAGAGTGAGATCACGGGGAGGTTAAATGGACAGAGAGTGAGATCACGGGGAGGTTAAATGGACAGAGAGTGAGATCACAGGGATGTTAAAAGGACAATGAGTGAGATCAGGAACAGTTAAAGGGACAGAGAGTGAGATCACGGGGAGGTTAAATGGACAAAGAGTGAGATCACGGGGAGGTTAAATGGACAGAGAGTGAGATCACGGGGAGGTTAAATGGACGAGAGTGAGATCACGGGGAGGTTAAAGGGACAGAGAGTGAGATCACGGGGAGGTTAAAGGGACAGAGAGTGAGATCACGGGGAGGTTAAAGGGACAGAGAGTGAGATCACGGGGAGGTTAAAGGGACAGAGAGTGAGATCACGGGGTAGTTATAGGGGCAAATAGTGAGATGATGGGAAGGTTAAATGGACAGAAACTGAGATCGCGGGGAGGTTAAAGGGACAGAGAGTGAGATCACGGGGAGGTTAAAGGGACAGAGTGAGATCACAGGGAGGTTAAAGGGACAGAGTGAGATCACGGGGAGGTTAAAGGGACAGAGAGTGAGATCACGGGGAGGTTAAAGGGACAGAGAGTGAGATCACAGGGATGTTAAAAGGACAATGAGTGAGATCAGGAACAGTTAAAGGGACAGAGAGTGGGATCAGGGGGTTAGTTATAGGGACAGAGAGTGAGATCATGGGGACAGTTAAAGGTACAGAGAGTGAGATCGGGGACTGTTAAAGGGACAGAGAGTGAAATCAGGGGGACAGTTAAATGGACAGAGAGTGAGCTCAGTGGGTTACTTAAAGGGACAGAGAGTGAGATCAGGTACATTAAAAGGGACAGAGAGTGTGATCAATGGGTTAGATAAAGGGACAGAGGGTGAGATTATGGACAGTTAAAGGGACAGAGAGTGAAATCAGGGGGACAGTTAAAATGACAGAGAGTGAGCTCAGTGTGTTACTTAAAGAGACAGAGAGTGAGATCAGAGGGACAGTTAAAGGGACAGAGAGTGACATCAGGGACAGTTAAGGGACAGAGAGTGAGTTCAGGGACAGGTAAAGGGACAGAGAGTGAGATCAAGGAGAAAGGTAAAGGGACAGAGAGTGAGATCAGGGGGACAGTTGAAGGGACAGAAAGTAAAATCAGGGACAGTTAAAGTGATAGAGAGTTAGATCAGGTTGAGTTAAAGTTACAGAGAGTGAGATCAGGGGGACAATTTGTGCGACAGAGTGAGATCAGGAAGAGTTAAAGGGACAGAGGGTGATACCAGGGGGACAGTTAAAGGGATTGAGAGTGAGATCAGGGGTACATTTAAAGGGACAGAGAGTGAGATCAGGGGGTCAGTTCAAGAGACAGAGTGTGACATAAGGGACAGTTAAAGGGAATGAGAGTGAGATCAGGGGGACAGTTTAAGGGACGGAGTGTGAGATCAGGGGGTTAGTTAAAGGGACAGAGAGTGAGATCAGGGGACAGTTAAAGGTACAGAGAGTGACATCAGGGAGTTAGTTAAAGGGACAGAGATTGAGATCAGGGCATCTGTTAAGTAGTCAGAGAGTGAGATCGGGGGACAGATAAAGGGACAGAGAGTGAGATCAGGGACAGTTATAGTGACAGAGAGTGTGATCATGGGGACAGTTAAAGGGACAGATAGTGAGATCAGGGATATTTAAAGGCACAGAGAATGAGATCAGCAGGACAGTTAAAGGGACAGAGAGCGAGATCAGGGACAGTTAAAGGGACAGAGAGTGAGATCAGGTACAGTTAAAATGACAGAGAGTGAGATCAGGTACATTAAAGGGGACAGTGAGTGAGATCAGTGGGTTAGTTAAAGGGACAGGAAATGAGATCAGGGGACAGTTAAGGGGACAGAAAGTGGGATCAGGGGGTTAGTTATAGGGACAGAGAGTGAGATCGGGGGACAGGTAAGGTACAGAGAATGAGATCAGGGACTGTTAAAGGGACAGAGAGTGAGATCAGGTACAGTTAAAGGGACAGACAGTGAGATCAATTGGATGGTTAAAGGGACATAGAGTGGGATTATGGACAGTTAGAGGGACAGAGAGTGAAATCAGGGGGACAGTTTAAACGACAGAGAGTGATCAGCGACAGTTAAAGGGACAGAGAGTGAGCTCAGTGGGTTACTTAAAGGGACAGAGAGTGAGATCAGGGACAGTTAAAGGGACAGAGAGTGAGATCTGAGAGACAGTTAAAGGGACAGAGATTGAGGTCAGTGTTTTTGTTAAAGAGACATAGAGTGAGATCATGGGGACACTTAATGGGACAGAGTGTGTGATAAGGGACAGTTAAAGGGACAGAGAGTGAGATCAGGCAGACAGTTAAAGGGATAGAGAGTGAGATCAGGGGGAATGTAATAGGATTTAGAATGAGATCAGGCGGACAGTTAAAGGGACAGAGAGTGGTCGGGGACAATTAAAGGGACATAGAGTGAGATCAGGGACCGTTAAGTGGACAGAGAATGAGATCAGGGGGATGGTTAAAGGGACAGAGAGTGAGATCAGGGACAGTTAAAGTGACAGAGAGTGAGATCAGGGGGACGGTTAAAGGGACAGAGAGTGAGATCAGGGACAGTTAAAGTGACAGAGAGTGAGGTCAGGAACAGTTAAAGGGACAGAGAGTGAGATCAGGGGGTTAAAGGGACAGAGAGTGAGATCTGCAACAGTTAAAGGGACAGAGAGTGAGATCAGATACAGTTAAAGGGACAGAGAGTGACAGCAGGGGGTTAACAGGACAGAGAGTGAGATCTGCGATAGATAAAGGGACAGAGAGTGAGATCAGGGGGTTAGTTAAAGAGACGGAGAGTGACATAAGGGACAGTTGAAGGGACAGAGAGTGAGATCAGGTACAGTTAAAGGGACAGAGAGTGAGGTCTGCGACAGTTAAAGGGACAGACAGTGAGATCAAGGGGACTGTTAAAGGGACAGAGAGTGAGATCAGGAACAGTTAAAGTGATAGAGAGTGAGGTCAGGGACAATTAAAGGGACAGACAGTGAGATCTGGGACTGCTAAAGGGACAGTGATTGAAATCAGTGACAGTTAAAGGGACAGAGATTGATATCAGGGGGACTGTTAAAGAGTTTGAGACTGAGATCAGGGGTACACTTAAAGGATCAGAGGTTGAGATCAGGGGGACAGTTAAACTGACAGAGAGTGACATAAGAGACAGTTGAAGGGACAGAGAGTGAGCTCATGGGCACAGTTAAAGGGACAGAGAGTAAGATCAGGGGCTTAGTTAAAGGGACAGAGTGTTAGATCAGGGGGACTGTTAAATAGTCAGAGAGTGAGATCGGGGGACAGATAAAGGGACAGAGAGTGAGATCAAGAACAGTTAAAGGGACAGAGAGTGAGATCAGGGACAGTTAAAGGGACAGAGAGTGAGATTTTGTGGACAGTTAAAGGGACAGTTAGTGAGATCAGGTACAGTTAAAGGCACTGAGAATGAGATCAACAGGACAGTTAATGGGATAGAGAGTGAGATCATGGTGTTAGTTAAAGGGACAGAGCTTGAGATCAGCGGGAGAGTTAAAGAGTCAGATAGTGAGATCGGGGGACAGTTAAAAGGACAGAAAGTGAGATCAGGGACAGTTAAAGGGACAGAGAATGAGATCAGGGGGTTAAAGGGCCAGAAAGTGAGATCAAGGGGACTGAAAAAGGGACAGAGAGTGAGATCAGGGGGTTAGTTAAAGAGAAGGAGAGTGACATAAGGGACAGTTGAAGGGACAGAGAGTGAGATCAGGGGTACAGTTAAAGGGACAGAGAGTGAGATCACGGGGAGGTTAAAGGGACAGAGAGTGAGGTCTGCGACAGTTAAAGGGACAGACAGTGAGATCAAGGGGACTGTTAAAGGGACAGAGAGTGAGATCAGGAACAGTTAAAGTGATAGAGAGTGAGGTCAGGGACAATTAAAGGGACAGACAGTGAGATCTGGGACTGCTAAAGGGACAGTGATTGAAATCAGTGACAGTTAAAGGGACAGAGATTGATATCAGGGGGACTGTTAAAGAGTTTGAGACTGAGATCAGGGGTACACTTAAAGGATCAGAGGTTGAGATCAGGGGGACAGTTAAACTGACAGAGAGTGACATAAGAGACAGTTGAAGGGACAGAGAGTGAGCTCATGGGCACAGTTAAAGGGACAGAGAGTAAGATCAGGGGCTTAGTTAAAGGGACAGAGTGTTAGATCAGGGGGACTGTTAAATAGTCAGAGAGTGAGATCGGGGGACAGATAAAGGGACAGAGAGTGAGATCAAGAACAGTTAAAGGGACAGAGAGTGAGATCAGGGACAGTTAAAGGGACAGAGAGTGAGATTTTGTGGACAGTTAAAGGGACAGTTAGTGAGATCAGGTACAGTTAAAGGCACTGAGAATGAGATCAACAGGACAGTTAATGGGATAGAGAGTGAGATCAGGGTGTTAGTTAAAGGGACAGAGCTTGAGATCAGCGGGAGAGATAAAGAGTCAGAGAGTGAGATCGGGGGACAGTTAAAAGGACAGAGAGTGAGATCAGGGACAGTTAAAGGGACAGAGAGTGAGATCAGGGGGTTAAAGGGCCAGAAAGTGAGATCAAGGGGACTGAAAAAGGGACAGAGAGTGAGATCAGGGGGTTAGTTAAAGAGACGGAGAGTGACATAAGGGACAGTTGAAGGGACAGAGAGTGAGATCAGGGGTACAGTTAAAGGGACAGAGAGTGAGATCAGGTACAGTTAAAGGGACAGACAGTGAGATCAAGGGGACTGTTAAAGGGACAGAGTGTGAGATCAGGAACCTTTAAAGTGATAGAGAGTGAGGTCAGGGACAATTAAAGGGACAGACAGTGAGATCTGGGACAGTTAAAGGGACAGTGATTGAGATCAGTGACAGTTAAAGGGCAGAAAGTGATATCGGGGGTTAGTTAAAGGGACAGAGTGTGAGATTAAGGACAGATAAAGGGACAGAGAGTGAGATCAGGGGGACAGTTGAAGGGACAGAGAGTGAGATCTGAAAGACAGTTAAAGGGAAAGATAGTGAGGTCAGGATTTTAGTAAAAGGGACAGAGAGTGAGAACAGGGACAGTTAAAGGGACAGAGCATGAGATCTGGGCCACAGTTAAAGGGACAGAGATTGATATCAGGGGGACTGCTAAACGGTTTGAGACTGAGATCAGGGGGACAGTTAAAGAGACAGAGAGTGAGATCAGGGACAGTTAAAGGGACAGAGAGTGAGATCAGGGACAGTTAAAGGGACAGAGAGTGAGATCGGGGGACAGATAAAGGGACAGAGAGTGAGATCAGGGACAGTTAAAGGGACAGAGAGTGAGATCACGGGGAGGTTAAAGGGACAGAGAGTGAGATCACGGGGAGGTTAAAGGGACAGAGAGTGAGATCACGGGGAGGTTAAAGGGACAGAGAGTGAGATCACGGGGAGGTTAAAGGGACAGAGAGTGAGATCACGGGGAGGTTAAAGGGACAGAGAGTGAGATCACGGGGATGTTAAAGGGACAGAGTGAGATCACGGGGATGTTAAAGGGACAGAGAGTGAGATCACGGGGAGGTTAAAGGGACAGACAGTGAGATCTGGGACTGCTAAAGGGACAGTGATTGAAATCAGTGACAGTTAAAGGGACAGAGATTGATATCAGGGGGATTGTTAAAGAGTTTGAGACTGAGATCAGGGATACCTTTAAAGGATCAGAGGTTGAGATCAGGGGGACAGTTAAACTGACAGAGAGTGACATAAGAGACAGTTGAAGGGACAGAGAGTGAGCTCATGGGCACAGTTAAAGGGACAGAGAGTAAGATCAGGGGCTTAGTTAAAGGGACAGAGTGTTAGATCAGGGGGACTGTTAAATAGTCAGAGAGTGAGATCGGGGGACAGATAAAGGGACAGAGAGTGAGATCAAGAACAGTTAAAGGGACAGAGAGTGAGATTAGGGACAGTTAAAGGGACAGAGAGTGAGATTTTGTGGACAGTTAAAGGGACAGTTAGTGAGATCAGGTACAGTTAAAGGCACTGAGAATGAGATCAACAGGACAGTTAATGGGATAGAGAGTGAGATCAGGGTGTTAGTTAAAGGGACAGAGCTTGAGATCAGCGGGAGAGTTAAAGAGTCAGAGAGTGAGATCGGGGGACAGTTAAAAGGACAGAGAGTGAGATCAGGGACAGTTAAAGGGACAGAGAATGAGATCAGGGGGTTAAAGGGCCAGAAAGTGAGATCAAGGGGACTGAAAAAGGGACAGAGAGTGAGATCAGGGGGTTAGTTAAAGAGACGGAGAGTGACATAAGGGACAGTTGAAGGGACAGAGAGTGAGATCAGGGGTACAGTTAAAGGGACAGAGAGTGAGATCAGGTACAGTTAAAGGGACAGACAGTGAGATCAAGGGGACTGTTAAAGGGACAGAGTGTGAGATCAGGAACAGTTAAAGTGATAGAGAGTGAGGTCAGGGACAATTAAAGGGACAGACAGTGAGATCTGGGACAGTTAAAGGGACAGTGATTGAGATCAGTGACAGTTAAAGGGCAGAAAGTGATATCGGGGGTTAGTTAAAGGGACAGAGTGTGAGATTAAGGACAGATAAAGGGACAGAGAGTGAGATCAGGGGGACAGTTGAAGGGACAGAGAGTGAGATCTGAAAGACAGTTAAAGGGAAAGATAGTGAGGTCAGGATTTTAGTAAAAGGGACAGAGAGTGAGAACAGGGACAGTTAAAGGGACAGAGCATGAGATCTGGGCCACAGTTAAAGGGACAGAGATTGTTATCAGGGGGACTGCTAAACGGTTTGAGACTGAGATCAGGGGGACAGTTAAAGAGACAGAGAGTGAGATCAGGGACAGTTAAAGGGACAGAGAGTGAGATCGGGGGACAGATAAAGGGACAGAGAGTGAGATCAGGGACAGTTAAAGGGACAGAGAGTGAGATCAAGGGCACAGTTAAAGGGACAGAGAGTGAGATCAAAGGCACAATTAAAGGGACAGAGCTTGAGATCAGCGGGAGAGTTAAAGAGTCAGAGAGTGAGATTGGGGGACTGTTAAAGGGACAGAGAGTGACATCAGGAACAGTTAAACGGACAGAGAGTGAGATCAGGGGGACAGTTAAAGGGACAGAACATGAGATCTGCGCCACAGTTAAAGGGACAGAGATTGATATCAGGGGGACTGTTAAAGAGTTTGAGACTGAGATCAGGGGTACATTTAAAGGATCAGAGAGTGAGATCAGAGGGACAGTTAAAGAGACAGAGAGTGAGATCAGGGACAGTTAAAGAGACAGAGTGAGATCATGGGCACAGTTAAAGGGACAGAGAGTTAGATCAGGGGGACAGTTAAAGGGACAGAGAGTGAGATTAGTGGGACAGTTAAAGGTACAGAGAGTAAGATCAGGGGGTTAGTTAAAGGGACAGAGCATTAGATCAGGGGGACTGTTAAATAGTCAGAGAGTGAGATCGGGGGACAAATAAAGGGACAGAGAGTGAGATCAAGTGGACAGTTAAAGGAACAGTTAGTGAAATCAGGAACAGTTAAAAGGACAGAGAGTGAGTTCAGGGACAGAGTGAGTTCAGGGACAGGTAAAGGGACAGAGAGTGACTTCAGGGGGACAGTTAAAGGGACAGAGCATGAGATCAGGGGATGGTTAAAGGGACTGAGAGTGAGATCAGGGACAGTTAAAGGGACAGAGAGTGAGATCAGGGACAGTTAAAGGGACAGAGAGCTACTTCAGGGGGTTAGTTAAAGAGACAGAGAGTGAGATCAGTGGGACAGTTAAAGGGACAGAGCATGAGATCTGGGCCACAGTTAAAGGGACAGAGATTGATATCAGGGGGACTGCTAAAGGGTTTGAGACTGAGATCAGGGGTACATTTAAAGGATCAGAGAGTGAGATCAGGGGGACAGTTAAGGAGACAGAGAGTGAGATCATGGGCACAGTTAAATGGACAGAGTGACTTCAGGGGGACAGTTAAAGGGACAGAGCATGAGATCAGGGACCATTAAACGGATAGAGAATGAGATCAGGGGATGGTTAAAGGGACTGAGAGTGAGATCAGGGACAGTTAAAGGGACAGAGAGTGAGATCAGGGACAGTTAAAGGGACAGAGAGTGAGATCAGGGGGTTAGTTAAAGAGACAGAGAGTGAGATCAGGGGGACAGTTAAAGGGACAGAGCATGAGATCTGGGCCACAGTTAAAGGGACAGAGATTGATATCAGGGGGACTGCTAAACGGTTTGAGACTGAGATCAGGGGTACATTTAAAGGATCAGAGAGTGGGATCAGGGGGACAGTTAAAGAGATAGAGCGTGACATAAGGGACAGTTGAAGGGATAGAGAGAGAGATTAGTGGGACAGTTAAAGGTACAGAGAGTAAGGTCAGGGGGTTAGTTAAAGGGACAGAGCGTTAGATCAGGGGGACTGTTAAATAGTCAGAGAGTGAGATCGGGGGACAGATAAAGGGACAGACAGTGAGATCAAGAACAGTTAAAGGGACAGAGAGTGAGATCAGGGACAGTTAAAGGCACTGAGAATGAGATCAGCAGGACAGATAATGGGACAGAGAGTGAGATCAGTGTGTTAGTTAAAGGGACAGAGCTTGAGATCAGCGGGAGAGTTAAAGAGTCAGAGAGTGAGATCGGGGGACAGTTAAAGGGACAGAAAGTGAGATCTGGGGGACAGTTAAAGGGACAGAGAGTGAGATCAGGGACAGTTAAAGGGACAGAGAATGAGATCGGGGGTTAAAGGGACAGAGAGTGAGATCAGGGGGTTAGTTAAAGGGACAGAGCTTGAGATCAGTGGGAGAGTTAAAGAGTCAGAGTGAGATCGGGGGACAGTTAAAAGACAGAGAGTGAGATCAGGGGACAGTTAAAGGGACAGAGAGTGATATCAGGGGGTTAGTTAAAGGGACAGAGTGTGAGATTTGGGACAGATAAAGGGACAGAGAGTAAGATCAGGGGGAGAGTTAAAGGGACAGAGAGTGTGATCAGGGACAGTTAAATGGACAGAGAGTGAGAACAGGGACAGTTAAAGGGACAGAGCATGAGATCTGGGCCACAGTTAAAGGGACAGAGATTGATATCAGGGGGACTGTTAAAGAGTTTGAGACTGAGATCAGGGGTACATTTAAAGGATCAGAGGTTGAGATCAGGGGGACAGTTAAACTGACAAAGAGTGACATAAGGGACAGTTGAAGGGACAGAGAGTGAGATCATGGGCACAGTTAAAGGGACAGAGAGTTAGATTAGGGGGACAGTTAAATAGTCAGAGAGTGAGATCAGGAACAGTTAAAGGGACAGAGAGTGAGATCAGGGACAGTTAAAGGGACAGAGAGTGAGATTTTGTGGACAGTTAAAGGGACAGTTAGTGAGATCAGGTACAGCTAAAGGCACAGAGAATGAGATCAACAGGACAGTTAATGGGACAGAGAGTGAGATCAGGGTGTTAGTTAAAGGGACAGAGCTTGAGATCAGCGGGAGAGTTAAAGAGTCAGAGAATGAGATCGAGGGACAGTTAAAGGGACAGAAAGTGAGATCAAGGGGACAGTTAAAGGGACAGAGTGTGAGATCAGGGACAGTTAAAGGGACAGAGAATGAGATCAGGGGGTTAAAGGGACAGAGAGTGAGATCTGTGGGGTGGTTAAAGGGACAGAGAGTGAGGTCAGGGACAGTTAAAGGGATAGAGAGTGACATCAGGGGGTTAGTTAAAGCGAGAGAGAGAGAGTGAGATCAGGGGGACAGTTAAAGGGAGAGAGTGAGATCAGAGGGACCTTTAAGGGGAAGAGGGTGAGATCAGGGACAATTAAAGGGATAGAGCGTGAGATCTGGGTCACAGTTAAAGGGACAGGGGGTAATACCAGGGAGACAGTTAAAGGGATTGAGAGTGAGATCAGGGGTACATTTAAAGGGGCAGAGAGTGAGATCAAAGGGACAGTTAAAGAGACAGAGAGTGACATAAGGCACAGTTAAAGGGAGCGAGAGTGAGATCAGGGAGACAGTTAAAAGAATTGAGAGTTAGATCAGGGGCCGTTAAAGGGACAGGGTGTGAGATCAGGGGGTTAGTTAAAGGGACAGAGAGTGAGATCGTTAGCAGATAAAGGGACAGAGAGTGAGATCAGGGACAGTTAAATGGACAGAGTGTGAGATCAGGGACAGTTAAATGGACAGAGTGTGAGATCAGGAGCAGTTAAAGGGACAGAGAGTGAGATCATGGGCACAGTTAAAGGGACAGTGTGTTAGATCAGGAACAGTTAAAGGCACAGAGAATGAGATCAGCGGGTCAGTTAAAGGGACAGAGAGTGAGGTTGGGGGTTAAAGGGACAGAGAGTGAGATCAGGTACAGTTAAAATGACACAGAGTGAGATCAGGTATATTAAACGGGACAGTGAGTGAGATCAGTGGGTTAGCTTAAGGGACAGGAAATGAGATCGGGGGACAGTTAAAGGGACAGAGAGTGAGATCAGGGGGACAGTTAAAGGGACAGAGAGTGAGATCAGGGGGTTAGTTATAGGGACAGAGAGTGAGATCTGTTGGAGAGTTAAAAAGTCAGAGAGTGAGATTGGGGGACAGCTAAAGGGACAGAGAGTGAGATCAAGGGGGCAGTTAAAGGGACAGAGAGTGAGATCAGGGGGTTAAAGTGACAGAGAGTGAGATCAGGGACAGTTAAAATGACGGAGAGTGAGATCAGGTACATTAAAGGGGACAGTGAGTGAGATCAGTGGGTTAGTTAAAGGGACAGGAAATGAGATCGGGGGACAGTTAAAGGGACAGAAAGTGAGATTGGGGGACAGTTAAAGGGACAGAGAGTGAGATCAGGGGGTTAAAGGGACAGAGAGTGAGATCAGGCACAGTTAAATGGACAGAGAGTGAGATCAGGTACATTAAACGGGACAGTGAGTGAGGTAAGTATTTTAGTTAAAGGGACAGGAAATGAGATCAAGGGGACAGTTAAAGGGACAGAGAGTGTGATCAGAGGGTTAGTTAAAGGGACTGAGAGTGAGATCAGGCACAGTTAAATGGACAGAGAGTGAGATCAAGGGAACAGTTAAAGGGACAGAGAGTGAGATCAGGTACATTAAACGGGACAGTGAGTGAGATCAGTATTTTAGTTGAAGGGACAGAGAGTGAGATCAGGGGGACAGTTAAAAGGACTGAGTGTTAGATCATGGGGTTAGTTATAGGGACAGAGAGTGAGATCAGGGGGACAGTTAAAGGGACAGAGAGTGAGGTCAGGGACAGTTAAAGGGACAGAGAGTGAGATCATGAGGCTAGTTAAAGAGAGAGAGAGTGAGATCAGGGGGACAGTTAAGGGGAAGAGAGTGAGGTCAGGGACAATTAAAGGGATAGAGTGTGAGATCTGGGCCACAATTAAAGGGACAGAGGGTGAGATCAGTGGGTTAGTTTAAGGGACAGGAAATGAGATCGGGGGACAGTTAAGGGGAATGAGAGTGAGATCAGAGGGACAGTTAAAGTGACAGAGAGTGATATCAGGGACAGTTAAAGGAACTGAGAGTTAGATCAGGGGCCGTTAAAGGGACAGGGTGTGAGATCAGGGGGTTAGTTAAAGGGACGGAGAATGAGATCATTGAGACAGTTAAAGGGACAGAGAGTGAGATCAGTGACAGTTAAAGGGACAGAGATTTATATTGGGTGATAGTAAAAGGGAGACAAACTGTTTTTGAGTCCCTATCCCGCTCTGTTGTGGGTGAGCCTTCCAGATGCAATCTCATCTCAGGCTCTGGTTTCTGTTCAGCCAGTTTATCTTCATTCCTCTGGATTAAGTCACTAGCCGAAGAGGATGAGAATGGGTATGTCATAAATCAAAACAACCTGGAGTTTAACCAAACCTAGGGTAATTCCCCCTCCGTAAGGAGATCGGGCTGCCCAGTATGTGTGTAACTGGGACGAGGTGGGTGAGAGGGTTAATCCCCCCCTCCAATAGGGGAAGAGGCTGCCCGGTGTGTTTGTGTGTAATTGGGAGGGGGTGGGTGAGAGGGTTAATACCCCCGCTCTCCGACAGGGGAAGGGGCTGCCCGTTGTGTGTGTAACTGGGAGGGAGTGGGTGAGAGGGTTAATCCCCCCTCTCCAATAGTGGAAGGGGCTGCCTGGTGTGTGTGTAACTGGGAGGAGGTGGGTGAGAGGGTTAATCCCCACTCCAATAGGGGAAGGGGCTGCCCGGAGTGTGTGTGTCACTGGGAGGAGGTAAGTGAAAAGGTTAATCCCCCTCCGATAGGGGAAGGGGCTGCCCAGTGTATGTGTGTGTGTGTGTGTAACTGGGAGGGGGTGGATTAAGAGGGTTAATCCCCCCCACTCCAATAGGGGATGGGGCTGCCCGGTGTGTGTGTGTAACTGGGAGGGGGTGGGTGAGAGGGTTAACCCCCACTCCAATAGGGGAAGGGGCTGCTCGGTGTGTGTGTGTGTCACTGGGAGGAGCTAAGTGAGAGGGTTAAAACCCCTCCGATAAGGGAAGGGGCTGCCCGGTGTGTGTGTAACTGGGAGGGGGTGGGTGAGTAGGTTAATCCCCCTCTGATAGGGGAAGGGGCTGCCCGGTGTGTGTGTAACTGGGAGGGGATGTGTGAGTGGGTTAATCCCCACTCCAATAGGGGAAGGGGCTGCCTGGTGTGTGTGTAACTGGGAGGGGGTGGGTGAGTGGGTGAATCCCTCTCCGATAAGGGAAGGGGCTGCCCGGTGTGTGTGTAACGGGAGAGGGTGGGTGAGAGGTTTAATCCTCCTCTGATAGGGGAAGAGGCTGCCCGGTGTGTGTATCACTGGGAGAGGGTGGGTGAGAGGGTTAATCCCTCTCCGATAAGGGAAGGGGCTGCCCGGTGTGTGTATCACTGGGAGGAGGTAAGTGAGTGGGTTAATCCCCCTCCGATAAGGGAAGGGGCTGCCCGGTATGTCAGAGAGAGTGAGTGTCAGTGCTCTCGATGTAATATATTCCTGCTTTATTCCACAGCTCTCTCGAACGCTGTGAGAATCACATCAGCAGGTCCACAAACTGTCCATGTTGCTGAGAATGATGAGGTACAGATTGGCTGCATATACAGGCTGGATTCCACTGACACGGGCTCTCTGGACATTGAATGGAGCATTGTCAGTCCTGATACCACGAAACAGGACAGAATGGTGAGTAGCAGTGACGGCATCAGACACTCCCAGAATCTACACTGTTCCCATCAGACACTCCCAGGATCTACACTGTCCCCATCAGACACTCCCAGGATCTACACTGTCCCCATCAGACACTCCCAGGATCTACACTGTCCCCATCAAACACTCCCAGAATCTACACTGTTCCCATCAGACACTCCCAGGATCTACACTGTCCCCATCAGACACTCCCAGGATCTACACTGTCCCCATCAGACACTCCCAGGATCTACACTGTCCCCATCAGACACTCCCAGGATCTACACTGTCCCCATCAGACACTCCCAGGATCTACACTGTTCCCATCAAACACTCCCAGGATCTACACTGTCCCCATCAGACACTCCCAGGATCTACACTGTCCCCATCAGACACTCCCAGGATCTACACTGTCCCCATCAGACACTCCCAGGATCTACACTGTCCCCATCAGACACTCCCAGGATCTACACTGTCCCCATCAGACACTCCCAGGATCTACACTGTCCCCATCAGACACTCCCAGAATCTACACTGTCCCCATCAAACACTCCCAGGATCTACACTGTCCCCATCAGACACTCCCAGGATCTACACTGTCCCCATCAGACACTCCCAGGATCTACACTGTCCCCATCAGACACTCCCAGGATCTACACTGTCCCCATCAGACACTCCCAGGATCTACACTGTCCCCATCAGACACTCCCAGGATCTACACTGTCCCCATCAGACACTCCCAGGATCTACACTGTCCCCATCAGACACTCCCAGGATCTACACTGTCCCCATCAGACACTCCCAGGATCTACACTGTCCCCATCAGACACTCCCAGGATCTACACTGTCCCCATCAGACTCTCCCAGGATCTACACTGTCCCCATCAGACACTCCCAGGATCTACACTGTCCCCATCAGACACTCCCAGGATCTACACTGTCCCCATCAGACACTCCCAGGATCTACACTGTCCCCATCAGACACTCCCAGAATCTACACTGTTGCCATCAAACACTCCCAGGATCTACACTGTCCCCATCAGACACTCCCAGGATCTACACTGTCCCCATCAGACACTCCCAGGATCTACACTGTCACCATCAGACACTCCCAGGATCTACACTGTCGCCATCAGACACTCCCAGAATCTACAATGTCCCCATCAGACACTCCCAGGATCTACACTGTTCCCATCAGACACTCCCAGGATCTACACTGTCCCCATCAAACACTCCCAGGATCTACACTGTCCCCATCAAACACTCCCAGATCTACACTGTCCCCATTAGACACTCCCAGGATATACACTGTCCCCATCAGACACTCCCAGATCTACACTGTCCCCATTAGACACTCCCAGGATCTACACTGTCCCCATCAGACACTCCCAGGATCTACACTGTCCCCATCAGACACTCCCAGGATCTACACTGTCCCCATCAGACACTCCCAGAATCTACACTGTCGCCATCAAACACTCCCAGGATCTACACTGTCCCCATCAGACACTCCCAGGATCTACACTGTCCCCATCAGACACTCCCAGGATCTACACTGTCGCCATCAGACACTCCCAGGATCTACACTGTCGCCATCAGACACTCCCAGAATCTACAATGTCCCCATCAAACACTCCCAGGATCTACACTGTCCCCATCAAACACTCCCAGATCTACACTGTCCCCATTAGACACTCCCAGGATCTACACTGTCCCCATCAGACACTCCCAGGATCTACACTGTCCCCATCAGACACTCCCAGGATCTACACTGTCCCCATCAAACACTCCCAGGATCTACACTGTCGCCATCAAACACTCCCAGGACAGGTACATCACGGGGTTAGATACAGAATAAAACTCCTTCTGCACCATCCCCATCAGACACTCCGAGGGCAAGGGAAGGTGTGAATCTGCGTCTCAGTGACCAGGAAGCAGAGAGACACCTTCAATCTCTCCGTCTGCCTCTAAGATGTTTTCCTTCCACAGATCCTGACCTACGTCCATGAGCAGGTGTTTGATTATCCAAACCCCCTGTTGGGGAGGTTTGAATTCAGCGAGTCAGATCCCAGCGCCGGGAATGCCTCCGTGAGGATCAGAGCTTTGCAGACCACTGACACCAACACTTTCCAATGTAAAGTGAAGAAGGCTCCAGGCATCGATACCAGGAAAGTCACCCTGAGAGTTCACGGTAAGGGGTCAGGGGTCAGGGTTAGGGTGAATGTGGGGGTTCACGGTGAGGGGTCAGGGTTAGGGTGAATGTGGGAATTCATGGTCAGGGGTCAGGGTTAGGGTGAATGTGGGAGTTCGTTGTGAGTGGTTAGGGGTCAGGGTTAGGGTCAATGTGGGAGTTCACGGTGAGGGGTCAGGGTTAGGGTGAATATGTGAGTTCACGGTGAGGGGTCAGAGATTAGGCTGAATGTGTGAGTTCACGGTGAGGGGTCAGGGTTAGGGTGAATGTGGGAGTTCACAGTTAGGGGTCAGGGTTAGGGTGAATGTGGGGGTTCACGGTGAGGGGTCAGGGTTAGGGTGAATGTGGGAATTCATGGTCAGGGGTCAGGGTTAGGGTGAATGTGGGAGTTCGTTGTGAGTGGTTAGGGGTCAGGGTTAGGGTCAATGTGGGAGTTCACGGTGAGGGGTCAGGGTTAGGGTGAATATGTGAGTTCACGGTGAGGGGTCAGAGATTAGGCTGAATGTGTGAGTTCACGGTGAGGGGTCAGGGTTAGGGTGAATGTGGGAGTTCACAGTTAGGGGTCAGGGTTAGGGTGAATGTGGGAGTTTACGTTGAGGGGTCAGGGTTAGGGTGAATGTGGCAGTTCACGGTCAGGGGTCAGGTTTAGGGTGAATGTGGGAGTTCACAGTGAGGGGTCAGGGTTTATGGTAACCATCTGAGTTGAGGGTGAAGGGTTAGTGGTCAGGGTTAGGGTGAATGTGGGAGTTCACGGTGAGGGGTCAGGTTTAGATTGAATGTGGAAGTTCACGGTGAGGGGTCAGGATTAGATTGAATGTGGAAGTTCACGGTGAGGTGTCAGGATTAGGGTGAATGTGGGAGTTCACAGTGAGGGGGTCAAGGGTTAGGGTGAATGTGGGAGTTCACAGTCAGGGGTCAGGGGTTAGGATGAATGTGCGAGTTCATGGTGAATGGTCAGGGGTCAGGGGTTAGGGTGAATGTGGGAATTCATGGTCAGGGGTTAGGGGTCAGGGTTAGGGTGAATGTGCGAGTTCACGGTGAGTGGTTAGGGGTCAGGGTAAGGGTGAATGTGGGAGTTCATGTTGAGCGGTCAGGGTTAGGGTGAACATGGGAGTTCACGGTTAGGGTTCAGGGTTAGGGTGAATGTGGGAGTTCACGGTGGGGGGTCAGGGTTAGGGTGAATGTGAAAGTTCACGGTGAGGGGTCAGGGTTAGGGTGAATGTGGGAGTTCATAGTGAGTGGTCAGGGGTCAGGGGTTAGGGTGAATGTGGGAGTTCACAGTCAAGGGTCAGGGGTTAGGATGAATGTGGGAGTTCACGGGGAAGAGTCAGGGGTCAGGGTTATTGTAAACCTGCGAGTTCACGGTGAAGGGTCAGGGTTATGATGAATGTGCGAATTCACGGTGAGGGGTCAGGGTTAGGGTGAATGTGTGAGTTCACGGTGAGGGGTCAGGGTTAGGGTGAATGTGGGAGTTCACACTGAGGGGTCATGGGTCAGGGTTAGGGTGAATGTGGGAGTTCACTTTGAGGGGTCAGGGGTTAGGGTAACCATGTGAGTTGAGGGTGAAGGGTTAGGGGTCAGGGTTAGGGTGAATGTGGGAATTCACGGTTAGGGGTCAGGGGTTAGGGTGAATGTGGGAGTTCACAGTGAGGGGTCAGGGGTTAGGGTGAATGTGAGAGTTCACGGTGAGGGGTCAGGGGTTAGGGTGAATGTGGGAGTTCATAGTGAGGGGTCAGGGGTTAGGGTAACCATCTGATTTGAGGGTGAAGGGTTAGTGGTCAGGGTTAGGGTGAATGTGGGAGTTCACAGTGAGGGGTCAGGATTAGGGTGAATGTGGGAGTTCTCAGTGAGGGGTCAGGGTTTAGGGTGAATGTGGGAGTTCATGGTGAGGGGTCAGGGGTCAGGGTGAATGAGGGAGTTCACAGGGAGGGGTCAGGGGCCAGGGTTAGTGTGAATGTGGGAGTTCATGATTAGGGGCCAGAGTTAGGGTGAATGTGGGAGTTCACGGTGAGTGGTCAGGGTTAGGGTGAATGTGGGAGTGCACGGTGAGGGGTCAGGGGTCAGTTTTAGGATGAATGTGGGAGTTCACGGTGAGGGGTCAGGGGTTAGGGTAACCATGTGAGTTCACGGGGAAGGGTTAGGGGTCAGGGTTAGGGTGAATGTGGGAGTTCACAGTGAGGGGTCAGAGTTAGGGTGAATGTGGGAGTTCACGGTGAGGGGTCAGGGTTAGGGTGAACGTGGGAGTTCACGGTGAGGGGTCAGTGCTTGGGTGAATGTGGAGTTCACGGTGAGGGGTCAGGGTTAGGGTGAATGTGGGAGTTCACAGTGAGGGGTCAGGGTTAGGTTGAATGTGGGAGTTCACGGTGAGGGGTCAGGGTTAGGGTGAATGTGGGAGTTCACGGTGAAGGGTTAGGGTTAGGGTGAATGTGGGAGTTCATGGTGAGTGGTCAGGGGTCAGGGGTTAGGGTGAATGTGGGAGTTCACAGTGAGGGGTCAGAGTTAGGGTGAATGTGGGAGTTCACGGTGAGGGGTCAGGGTTAGGGTGAACGTGGGAGTTCACGGTGAGGGGTCAGTGCTTGGGTGAATGTGGAGTTCACGGTGAGGGGTCAGGGTTAGGGTGAATGTGGGAGTTCACGGTGAGGGGTCAGGGTTAGGTTGAATGTGGGAGTTCACGGTGAAGGGTTAGGGTTAGGGTGAATGTGGGAGTTCATGGTGAGTGGTCAGGGGTTAGGGTGAATGTGGGAGTTCACAGTGAGGGGTCAGGGTTAGGGTGAATGTGGGAGTTCATGGTGAGTGGTTGGTTGTCAGGGTTAGGGTGAATGTGGGAGTTCGCGGTGAATGTGGGAGGTCATGCTGAGCGGTCAGGGTTAGGGTGAATGTGGGAGTTCACGATTAGGGGTCAGGGTTAGGGTGAATGTGAAAGTTCACGGTGAGGGGTCAGGGTTAGGGTGAATGTGGGAGTTCACGGTGAAGGGTTAGGGTTAGGGTGAATGTGGGAGTTCATGGTGAGTGGTCAGGGGTCAGGGGTTAGGGTGAATGTGGGAATTCATGGTCAGGGGTTAGGGTGAATGTGGGAGTTCAGTCAGGGGTCAGGGGTAAGGATGAATGTGGGAGTTCACGGGGAAGGGTCAATGGGTCAAGGTTAGGGTGAATGTGGGAGTTCATGGTGAGTGATTAGGGGTCAGGGTTATGGTGAATGTGCGAGTTCACGGTGAGGGGTCAGGGGTTAGTGTGAATGTGCGAGTTGACGGTTAGGGGTCAGGGTTAGGATGAATGTGGGAGTTCACGGTGAGGGGTCAGGGTTAGGGTGAATGTGGGAGTTCATGGTGAGGGGTCAGGGTTAGGGTGAATGTGGGAGTTCATAGTGAGTGGTCAGGGGTCAGGGGTTAGGGTGAATGTAGGAATTCATGGTCAGGGGTTAGGGTGAATGTGAGAGTTCACAGTCAGGGGTCAGGGGTCAGGGTTATGGTGAATGTAGGAGTTCATGGTGAGTGATTAGGGGTCAGGGTTATGGTGAATGTGTGAGTTCACGGTGAGGGGTCAGGGGTTAGTGTGAATGTGCGAGCTCACGGTGAGGGGTCAGGGTTAGGGTGAATGTGGGAGTTCACGGTTAGGGGTCAGGGTTAGGGTGAATGTGGGAGTTCACGGTGAGGGGTCATGGGTCAGGGTTAGGGTGAATGTGGGAGTTCACACTGAGGGGTCAGGGGTTAGGGTGAATGTAGGAGTTCACAGTGAGGGGTTAGGGGTTAGGGTAACCATGTGAGTTGAGTGTGAAGGGTTAGGGGTCAGGGTTAGGGTGACGGTGAGTGTTCAGGGTGAGGGATCGGGGTCAAGGTTAAGGTGACAGTGAGAGTTCACGGTGAGGAGTCAGAGGTCAGTGTTAGGGTGACAGTGGGAGTTCAGGATGAGGGGTCAGTGTTAGGGTGACAGTTAAAGTTTGCGGTGAGGGGTCAGGGGTCAGTGTTAGGGTGACAGTGGGAGTTCAGGGTGACGGATCAGAGCTAGGGTGATGGTGAGAGTTCGTGCTAAGGTTCAGGGGTCAGTATTAGGGTAACGGTGGTAGTTCAGGGTGAGGGGTCAGGTGTCAGCGTTGGAGTGACGATGGGAGGTCACTGTGAGGGGCAGGGGTCAGGGTTTGGGTGACAGTCAGAGGTCATGTTGGGGTGCAGGCGTCATGGGTCAGGGTTAGGGTCATGGTGAGGGGTCTTGGGTGAGGGTGGAGGTGTCTCTGTGTCTCTCTCACTGTGACCTGTTGATGAAGGTTTTCTGACGTGTTCTCTCTCACCCTCTGCCTCTCCCTCTCCCTGTCCAGGTCGGCCTCAGGAACCTGAGTGCTGGATGGATCGTTCCGGAGACCGGGGTCAGGATGTTAGACTTCACTGTGTCAGTCACTCTGGATCCCCACCTCTCACTTACTCCTGGGATAGAATCAGCAGCAACTCCCAGGAGCTGCCAGCACATTCAACAGCAGGTACATGGATACCCGGGGGGAACTACAGAGTAACTGAATGGGGGAACGAGAGGGAGAGAGACAGAGAGAGGGAGACACAGAGAGAGAGAGAGAGGGAGACAGAGAGAGAAACAAAGAGAGAAACAGAGAGAGAGAGAGAGACAGAGACAGGCAGACAGAGAGAGAGTGAGTGAGATAAATAGAGACAGAGGGAGACAGAGAGGGAGACAGAGACGGAGACAGAGAGAGACAGAGACAGAGAGAGAAAGAGAGGGAGGGAGACAGAGAACGAGAAAGAGAGACAGAGAGAGGCAGAGAGAGAGAGAGAGGGAGAGAGGGAGAGAGGGGGGAGACAGGGAGAGAGAGAGAGGGAGAGAGAGGGGGAGACAGAGAGAGAGACAGAGAGAGGGGGAGAGAAAGAGAGAGGGAGACAGAGAGAAGGGGGAGAGAGGGGGAGAGAGAGGGAGAGAGAGAGAGAGAGAGAAAGACAGAGAGGGGGGAGAGAAAGAGAGGGAGACAGAGAGAGAGAGGGAGAAAGGGAGAGAGGGAGAGGAAAGCTATTAGAGACAGAGAGGGGAGAGAGTTAGAGACAGAAGAGAGGTGTTGTATGTTCCTACATGTCATTGTAATGTAAAGATACTCAGCAGAACATGGCATAATGTGCAGCTGGAGAATCGGATCACCCTTGGTGTGATGTATAGAGTCCATAAGACCATAAGGCCCAGGAGCAGAAGTAGGCCATTCAGCCCATTGAGTCTGCTCTGCCATTCAATGAGATCATGGCTGATCTGATAATCCTCAACTCCACTTTCCTGCCTTTTCCCCATAACCTTGATTCCCTTACTGATTAAAAATTTGTCTATCTCAGCCTTGAAAATACTTAACAACCCAGCCTCTATAGCCCTCTGTGGTAAAGAATTCCACAAATTCACTGAGAGAAGAAATTCCTCCTCATCTCTGTCTTAAACGGGTGACCCTTTATTCTGAGATTATGTCCTCTGGTCCTAGACTCTCCCACAAGGGGAAACAACCTTTCAGCATCTACCCTGTCAAGCCCCCTAAGAATCTTATATGTTTCAATAAGGTCGCCTCTCATTCTTCTAAACTCCAATGAGTATAGGCCCAACCTACTCA
>JANJGN010002291.1:0-77879 GCA_026770705.1 Isurus oxyrinchus
CGGGAGGATCGAGAACCAGAGGGACGCGGATTTAAGGCGATCAGTAAAAGAAGCGAGGGAGACGCGAGGAGAAACTTTCTCGTGGCGAGTGGTTAGGATCTGGAACGCGCTGCCTGAGAGTGTGGAGGGGAGGGGAGGAGGCAGGGTCAATCGAGGCTTTCCAAAGGTGGGGGGGGAATCGGACCATTATCTGAAGAGGAAGAACGTGCAGGGGTGACGGGGAGAGGGCAGGGGAGAGTGGCACCAGTTGAACGGCTCGTTCGGAGAGCCGGCACAGACACAACGGGCTGAATGGCCTCCTTCTGTGCTGCAGCCGCTCTGCGGCAAAGGACAAGGCCCCGGTTTGGTTTCCTCGACTGTGGTTGAACTGTTTCCCTAGGGGCTTGGCCCTAACCGAGGCAAAGGGGAAATCTCATACAGACAAAAGCAAATCGCCCACCTCACTCAAGCCCTCATCCAAATTCCCAAAAAGAACCCGCCCGTTCGGACACCGCACGGAGCCTGGCGTCTGCTTTGTACGCCCGCCCCTCACCGAACAGGACTCTACAGAGCTTTGAAACTAGGTGCAGGAGCAGGCCCGTGGCGGGGGGGGGGGGGGGGGGGGGGGGACCCTGTCCATTCAGGGTCGAGAAAGCTGCACCCACCCCCCCAACCCCCAGGGTGCAGCCGACACAGGCTCCTGCCGATTACTCCAAACTTCCCCGCCCTCCTGCTCAATGGTGCCCGGCCCTCGTCCCATTGAGGGGGGGGGGCGGAGAGGGCAGCGCAAGGCAAGGTGAGGGTAGACCATGGCATCTAGACTGGTAATGTCGCTGGACTCATAACCCAGAGGCCCAGGCTAACGCTCGGGGAGGGGGTGCGGGGGGGGTGGTGGGACACCCGGCTGCTGGTGGCATTTAAATTCAGTTCGCAAAATCTGGAATTAGAAACCAGTCTCAGTCACGGTGACCGTGAAACGATCATCGATCGTCATTAAAAAAAACCCCCATCTGGGTCACTAACGCCCCCTTCGGGGAGGGAAATCGGCCGTCCTTACCCGGTCTGGCCTTACACGTGACTCCAGGCCCCACAGCCACGGGGTTGACTCTGAAATGGCCCTGGCAAGTTCAAGGGGCAACTGCGGACGGACGGACGGTTGGGGGGGGGGGGGGGGCAACAAAACGCCGGCCTGGCCGGAGATGCCCATGCCCCGTGCCACGCGTAATAAGGACCTGTCCTGCCTCCACCAACCATCTGCGCCCAGATCCCCCACAGGTCCCTCGGCCCCCTCCGAGCCCCCTTTCGAGTTCCGCGCTGGTAGGCTGCGCAGCGCTTGCAGGACTGACGCAGGAACTAGGTGCCACTTCAAGGTGGCGGGGGGGGGGGGGGGGGGGGGGGGGGGGGGGGGGCGGGGGGGAGAAAGAGTTTTGCCCCATTGGGGCGGGTTGAACACGGCTGAGGAGACAGAGCCCAGCAGGAAGGAAAAGAAGTGTTACTACGTTAAAAAGAGTGCGGAGGGCAGGGCGGGGGTGGGGGGTGGTGGGGGAGGAAGGGGGGGGTGGGGGGGTGCGGTGGCCTCAGGTCATCGCCCACTCTCAGTTGAAGTGCTTCGCGGGACGCTGGGACACAGCAGGAAGGTTGTAAAAAAAAAAATGCCAATCGGGGAGGGATCTGTAACTGAGAGGGAGGGGTGGGAGGGGGAGGAAGGGATTTAATCCTCTCCAGCAGGGCCCAGGCTGGTGTTAAAGGGATCCAGACCTCTGCTTCCGGCAGCCGCCTGACAAAGACGCTCACTGCCAGCCATTTGGAAGCCTCGGGGCTTTCAAAAAGAGCTCAGCTTTCGGTGCTGAAGGGAGCACTCGCGCCACCTTCACCCCGCATGCCCAGTCGGACACACGCGTGTCCCGGCGAGGGAGGGGTAACGCCAAGCGGCTCCCACCTATAATGAGAACCCCTCATCCACAGGGACAGTGTGAGCACACGTTACACACACACACACACACACACCTCTCCACCCCCACCCCCTCCACCCCCCACTCCCTCACCCTGCCAGGTTACAGGCGAACTCATACGACAAACAAAGCTTGATGCACAACCTACACTTTGGGGAGGGGGAGACAGGCGGGAGAGGGAGAGAGAGGGGGGGGAAGGTAGGGGGAGAGAGAGTGGGGGAGGGAGGGAGAGAGAGAGTGGGGGAGGGAGGGAGAGAGAGAGAGTGGGGGAGGGAGGGAGAGAGAGAGTGGGGGAGGGAGGGAGAGAGAGAGTGGGGGAGGGAGGGAGAGAGAGAGTGGGGGAGGGAGGGAGAGAGAGAGTGGGGGAGGGAGGGAGAGAGAGAGAGTGGGGGAGGGAGGGAGAGAGAGAGTGGGGGAGGGAGGGAGAGAGAGAGTGGGGGAGGGAGGGAGAGAGAGAGTGGGGGAGGGAGGGAGAGAGAGAGTGGGGGAGGGAGGGAGAGAGAGAGTGGGGGAGGGAGGGAGAGAGAGTGGGGGAGGGAGGGAGAGAGGGCGAGGGGGAAGTGAGGGAGAGAGTCAAGGGGGAAGGGAGGGAGAGAGGGAGGGGGGAAGGGAGGGAGGGGGCAGGGAGGGAGAGAGAGAGGGGGAAGGATGGGAGAGAGAGAGGGGGAAGGATGGGAGAGAGAGAGGGGGAAGGATGGGAGAGAGAGAGGGGGAAGGATGGGGGAGAGAGAGGGGGAAGGATGGGGGAGAGAGAGGGGGAAGGATGGGGGAGAGAGAGGGGGGAAGGGAGAGAGAGGGGGGGGAAGGGAGAGAGGGAGGGGGGAAGGGAGGGAGAGAGGGGGGAAGGGAGAGAGAGAGGGGGGAAGGGAGAGAGAGGGGGGGAAGGGAGAGAGAGGGGGGAAGGGAGAGAGAGAGGGGGGAAGGGAGAGAGAGAGGGGGGAAGGGAGAGAGAGAGGGGGGAAGGGAGAGAGAGAGGGGGGGAAGGGAGAGAGAGAGAGGGGGGAAGGGAGAGAGAGAGGGGGGAAGGGAGAGAGAGAGGGGGGAAGGGAGAGAGAGAGGGGGAAGGGAGGGGGAGAGAGAGAGAGAGAAAGAAAGAGAGAGAGGGGGTGAGAGAGAGAGAGAGAGGGGAGAGAGAGAGAGGGAAGAGAGAGAGAGAGGGAGAGAGAGAGAAGGGGCGAGAGAGAGAGAGAGGGATGGAGAGAGAGAGGGAGAGAGAGAGAAGGGGTGAGAGAGAGAGAGAGGGAGAGAGAGAGAAGGGGCGAGAGAGAGAGAGAGAGGGATGGAGAGAGAGAAGGGGCGAGAGAGAGAGAGAGAGAGGGATGGAGAGAGAGAAGGGGCGAGAGAGAGAGAGAGAGAGAGTGAGGGGGAGAGAGAGCGAGATAGAGACGAGCTGGGGGCGTTGCGGGGGGGGGGGGGAAAGAGGCTGCAAATCACTAGAACAACAAAGGGCAACCTTTGAATGAATGTTCTGGAAAATACTGAGAGAAGGTGCTTAAAAACATGGAGCAATTGCAAATTCAATTCTCCTTCCAGTATACAAATATAGAAGCAGGATATAGTGAGGGCAAAAGGTGGCACAACCACCCCACCAACCCCAGGGCCTGTTTTATGCTCCCGCCCCTCTCTCCCCTCCCCACCCCGACTATGGACCACTCAAGCTCCCTTTTGCCTCGATGATCCCTTCACCCGAGGCAGAGGCTGTCGCGGTTCACGCCGTTAAGGTGTATCTCGAGTGCGGAGAGGCGCAGTGAGCAGCTCACTGGGCGCAAGTGGTTGGGGGGGGGGGGGGGGGGCTGGGGGTAGCGCCAAGGTAAAACGGCCCACCTCCGGCCAACTCTCCGGTCACTGCCCGCCTCCGAACTCCCAAACCGAGGGTGGGGACGAGGCAGGCAACCTGGACCTAATCCCGCGTTAAGGGTCGAAGGGGCGGAGACAGAGCTTTGGAGAGGGAGGGGGGGGGGGGGGGTGGCCTGAACAGAGCAGGGGGAGAGGTCAGAGGTCGGGCCGCGCGAGCTGGGCCGAAAACCTCGGTTAGACCGCCCGTTCGGCGAAGGATACCAAGAGGCCGCAGAGGGTGCGGGGGTTTAACGGGGTACATCCCGGGAAGGCACGGAGTGGGGAGGGGAGGGTGGGTGGGGGGGGGGGGGGGGTGGTGTTCACCCGAAAACTGGGCTCTCTGAAACGGTGACAGGGGCTTGGACCGGGCGGAGATAGAGAGGGCGTTTCCTCTCGTGGGGGAGAGAGGAACGAGGGGACCCCAGGGAGAGACGGTCCCCAAGAGATTTCCAATCCGGTGGGGGGGGGGGGGGCAGGTGGGGGGAATTCAGGAGAAAGGTCTTTACCCAGAGAGAGCAGGGAGAATGTGGAACTCGCTCCCACAGGGAGGGGGGGTGGAGGTGAATCGTGTCAATGTGTTTAAGGTTCGGTGGGGAGGGCGGTGGGCGAGCTGGAGGAACACTCGAGGGAGAAAGGACCATGAGAGGGTTACGATGTTAAGATTTAGACGAGCAAAGCTGGGAGAAAGCCGGAGTGGGTGGATCGGAGAACAGTTACAGCACAGGAGGCCCTTCAGCCCATCAATTTCGTGTTGGCTCTCAGCTACAACATCTCACTCAAGCCCCATTTCACCCCGTGCCCTCTCTCCGTCACCCTGCACATTCTCCTTCTTCAGATGATGATCCAATGCCCCCCCTTTGGAAAGCCTCGATTGACCCTGCCTCTTCCCCTCCCCCCCAACACTCTCAGGCAGCGCGTTCCAGATCCTAACCACTCGCCACGTGAAAAAGTTTCTCCTCACGTCTCTGTCGCTTCTTTTGCCGATCGCCTTAAATCCGCGTCCCTCTGGTTCTCGATCCTCCCACCAATGGAAACAGTTTCTCCCTCTGTCCGCTCTGTCCCAGACCCCCCCCCCGCCTCGCGATTTTGAGCACCCTCCATCAAACCTCCTCTCGACCTTGTCTTCTCCGAGGAGAACAGTCCCAACTTCTCCAACCTATCCACAGAACTGAAGCTCCTCATCCCTGGAACCATCCTCGTGAATCTTTTCCGCTCCCTCTCTCTCTAAAGCCTTCACATGCTTCCTAAAGTGCCCAAAACTGGACACAATTCATGTTTAACATGAAAGGCCAGTCACAAGTCCATGTCCAAGTGCAGCAAGACCTGGACAAGATCCAGTCTTGGGCTGACAAGTGGCAAGTAATATTCACACCACACAAGTGCCAGTCAATGACCATCTCCAACAAGACAGAATCTAACATGACATTCGATGGCATTACCATCACTGAATTCCCCACTAACAACATCCTGGGGGTTACCATTGACCAGAAACTGAACTGGACCCAGTCATATAAATACTGTGGCTACAAGAGCAGGTCAGAGGCTGGGAATCCTGCGGAGAGGAACTCACCTCCTGACTCCCCAAAGCCCATCCACCATCTACAGACGCAAGTCAGGTGTGCGATGGAATATTCTCCACTTACACTCAAGAAGCTCGACACCGTCCAGGACAAAGCAGCCCCGCTTGATCAGCTCCCCATCCACAAACATTCACTCCCTCCACCACCGACACACAGGGGCACCAGTGTGTGTACCATCTACAAGATGCACTGCAGCAACTCGCCAAGGCTCCTTCGACAGCACCTGCCAAAAACACGACCTCTACCACCTAGAAGGACAAGGGCAGCAGACACATGGGGAACACCACCACCTGCAAGTTCCCCTCTGAGCCAATCGCCATCCTGACTTTGGAATACATCGGCCTTTCCTTCACTGTCGCTGGGTCAAAATCATGGAACTCCCTCCCTAACAGCGCTGTGGATGGACCTACCAGGGACAACAGAGGTTCAAGGCGGAGGCTCATCCTGACCTTCTCAATGGGGAATTTAGGGAAGGGCAACAAATGCTGGCTTAGCCAGCGACACCCGCATCCCGTGAAGGAATAAAAATGATCTCCCTCATTGTTTGGGTTTGCTGAGTATGTAATATATGCTCCATTAGTCGCACAGCAATGAAGTAGGCATTTTGTCAGGCTATCCCTTTCCTGCTCAAACGCAGGGCACCTTTACTCCGACTGGGATAGAGAGTCACCAGTGTCGAGCAGACAGACTGACAAATAACACTAAGGCCACAAAGCCAAAAACAGAATAATGACAGTGGGGTTCAACATGAACAACTTGTCTTCACATAGCACCTTTCACATAACGGCATCAGAGACTGAACCCCGAGACACATGAGGGGTTATTAGGCACAGGTGACCAAAGGCTCAGTCAAAGAGGTAGATTTTAAGGAGTGTGTAAAGGAGCAGGGGGAGAGAGAGAGAGGGAGGTGGAGAGGTTTAGGGAGGGACTTCCAGAGCTCAGGGCCCCCCCCTCCCCAGGCAGCTGAAGGCACGGCCGCCAATGCTGGAGCGATGGGAATCGGGGGAAGCTCGAGAGGCCGGAATTGGACGAGCGCAGAGAGCTCGGAGGGTTGGAGGAGGCCACAGAGATAGGGAGGGTTGTAGGGGCTGGAGGAGGTTACAGAGATAGGGAGGGGTTGTAGGGGCTGGAGGAGGTTACGGAGATAGGGAGGGTTGTAGGGGCTGGAGGAGGTTACAGAGATAGGGAGGGGTGTAGGGGCTGGAGAAGGTTACAGAGATAGGGAGGGGTGTAGGGGCTGGAGGAGGTTACAGAGATAGGGAGGGTTGTGGGGGCTGGAGGAGGTTACAGAGATAGGGAGGGTTGTAGGGGCTGGAGGAGGCTACAGAGATGCGGAGGGTTCGAGGGGCTGGAGTGAGGATACAGAGATAGGGAGGGGTGTACGGGCTGGAGGAGGTTACAGAGATAGGGAGGGGTGTAGGGGCTGGAGGAGGTTACAGAGATGGGGAGGGTTGTAGGGGCTGGAGGTGGTTAAGGAGATTGGGGTGGGGGTAAAGGACGGAGCTATAGAGGGGTATGAAGTCAAGAATAGTAACATGAAGACCACACCAAAGAGGCAGCCAGTGTGAATCTGTGAGCACTGGGGGATGATGGATGGGTGAGGACATGGGGACAGCTAAATTCTGGCCGTACTCATGGTTACGTAGGGCAGAACGCAGGTGGGCAGCCAGAATAGCGATACCCGGGCCAAATAAAGCCAGTCATAATGCAGACCTTAAAAGACATCCAAACCAAAACCAGCCGGGTCTAAGGGAACACGTCCAAACTAAGACCAGCCGGGTCTAAGGGAATACGTCCAAACTAAGACCAGCCGGGTCTAAGGGAACACATCCAAACCAAAACCAGCCGGGTCTAAGGGAACACATCCAAACTAAAATCAGCCGGGTCTAAGGGAACACATCCAAACCAAAACCGGCCGGGTCTAAGGGAACACATCCAAACCAAAACCGGCCGGGTCTAAGGGAACACATCCAAACCAAAACCAGCCGGGTCTAAGGGAACACATCCAAACTAAAATCAGCCGGGTCTAAGGGAATCAATCCAAACTAAAACCAGCCGGGTCTAAGGGAACACGTCCAAATTAAAACCAGCCGGGTCTAAGGGAATCAATCCTAACTAAAACCAGCCGGGTCAAAGGGAATACGTCCAAACTAAAACCAGCCGGATGTAAGGGAACACGTCCAAACTTAAACGAGCCTGATCTAAGGGTATACGTCCAATAAAACCAGCCGGGTGAGAAAGTAGCCATCCAAACTAAAACCAGCCGGGTCAAAAGGAATACGTCCAAATAAAACCAGCTGGGTCTAAGCGAATACGTCCAGACCAAAACCAGCCGGGTCTAAGGGAATACGTCCAGACTAAAACCAGCCGGGTCTAAGGGAAAACATTCAAACTAAAATCAGTCGGGTCAAAGGGAACACGTCCAAACTAAAAAAGTCGGGTTGAAGAGAATATGTCCAGACTAAAACCAACTGAGTCTAAGAGCGTCCAAACTAAAACCAGCCCCGTGTAAGGGAATACGTCCAAACTAAAACCAGCCGGGTCTAAGGGAACACGTCCAAACTAAAACCAGCCGGGTCAAGGGGAATACGTCCAAAGTGAAACCAGCCGGGTCTAAGGGAACACGTCCAAACTAAAACCAGCCGGGTCTAAGGGAACACTTCCAAACTAAAACCAGCTGGGTCAAGGGGAATATGTCCAAACTAAAACCAGCCGGGTCTAAGAGTGTCCAAACTAAAACCAGCCGGGTCTAAGAGCGTGCAAACTAAAACCAGCGGGGTCTAAGAGCGTGCAAACTAAAACCAGCCGGGTCTAGGAGCGTCCAAACTAAAACCAACCGGGTCTAAGAGCGTCCAAACTAAAACCAGCCGGGTCAAAAGGAATACGTCCAAACTAAAACCAGACGGGTCTAAGGGAACACGTCCAAACTGAAACCAGCCGGGTCTAAGAGAATACGTCCAAACTAAAACCAGCCGGGTGTAAGGGAACACGTCCAAACTAAAACCAGCCGGCTCTAAGGGAATACGTCCAAACTAAAACCAGCCGGGTGTAAGGGAACAGGTCCAAACTAAGACCAGCCGGGTCGAAGGGAACACATCCAAACTAAAACCAGCCGGGTCGAAGGGAACACGTCCAAACTAAAACCAGCTGGGTCGAAGAGAATACGTCCAAACTAAAACCAGCTGGGTCAAGGGGAATATGTCCAAACTATAACCAGCCGGGTCAAGGGGAATACGTCCAAAGTGAAACCAGCCGGGTCTAAGGGAACACGTCCAAACTAAAACCAACCGGCTCTTAGAGAGTCCAAACTAAAACCAGCCGGGTCAAAGAGCGTCCAAACTAAAACCAGCCGGGTCAAAGGGAATACGTCCAAACTAAAACCAGCCGGGTCTAAGGGAATACGTCCAAACTAAAACCAGCCGGGTCTAAGAGAATACGTCCAAACTAAAACCAGCCGGGTCTAAGGGAACACATCCAAACTAAAACCAGCCGGGTCTAAGGGAACACGTCCAAACGAAAACCAGTCGGGTCTAAGAGAATATGTCCAGACTAAAACCAACCGAGTCTAAGAGCGTACAAACTAAAACCAGCCGGGTCTAAGAGCGTCCAATCTAAAAGCAACCGGGTCAAAGGAAACACATCCAAACTAAAACCAACCGGGTCTAAGGCAATACGTCCAAATTGAAACCAACCGGGTCAAAGGTAACACATCCAAACTAAAACCAGACGGGTCTAAGGGAACACGTCCAAAGTGAAACCAGCCGGGTGTAAGGGAACACGTCCAAACTAAAACCAGCCGTGTGTAAGGGAAAACGTCCAAACTAAAACCAGCCGGGTATAAGGGAATACGTCCAAACTAAAACAAGCCGGGTCTAAGGGAACACGTCCAAATTAAAACCAACCGGGTCTAAGGCAACACGTCCAAACTAAAACCAGCCGTGTGTAAGGGAACACGTCCAAAATAAAACCAGCCGGGTGTAAGGGAATACGTCCAAACTAAAACAAGCCGGGTGTAAGGGAACACGTCCAAATTAAAACCAACCGGGTCTAAGGCAACACGTCCAAACTAAAACCAGACGGGTCTAAGGGAACACGTCCAAAGTGAAACCAGCCGGGTGTAAGGGAACACGTCCAAACTAAAACCAGCCGGGACTAAGAGCGTCCAAACTAAAACCAACCGGGTCTAGGAGCGTCCAAACTAAAACCAACCGGGTCTAAGAGCGTGCAAACTAAAACCAGCCGGGTCTGAGGGAACACGTCCAAACTAAAACCAGCCGGGTCAAAGGGAACACGTCCAAACTAAAACCAGCCGGGTCAAGGGGAATACGTCCAAACTAAAACCAGCCGGGTCTAAGTGCGTCCAAACTAAAACCAGCCGGGTCTAAGAGCGTGCAAACTAAAACCAGCGGGTCTAAGAGCGTCCAAACTAAAACCAGCCGGGTCTAAGAGCGTCCAAACTAAAACCAACCGGGTCTAGGAGCGTCCAAACTAAAACCAACCGGGTCTAAGAGCGTCCAAACTAAAACCAGCCGGGTCAAAAGGAATACGTCCAAACTAAAACCAGACGGGTCTAAGGGAACACGTCCAAACTGAAACCAGCCGGGACTAAGAGAATACGTCCAAACTAAAACCAGCCGGGTGTAAGGGAACACGTACAAACTAAAACCAGCCGGCTCTAAGGGAATACGTCCAAACTAAAACCAGCCGGGTGTAAGGGAATACGTCCAAACTAAAACCAGACGGGTCTAAGGAAACACGTCCAAACTAAAATCAGCCAGGGCTAAGGGAACACGTCTAAACTAAAACCAGCCTGGTCTAAGGGAACACGTCCAAACTAAAACCAGCCGGGTGTAAGGGAATACGTCCAAACTAAAACCAGCCGGGTGTAAGGGAACACGCCCAAACGACAACCAACCGAGTCTAAGAGCATCCAAACTAAAACCAGCCGGGTCGTAGGGAACAGGTCCAAACTAAGACCAGCCAGGTCTAAGGGAACACGTCCAAACTAAAACCAGCCGGGTCTAAGGGAGCACGTCCAAACTAAAACCGGCCGGGTCGAAGAGAATACGTCCAAACTAAAACCAGCCGGGTCAAGGGGAATACGTCCAAACTAAAACCAGCCGGGTCAAGGGGAATACGTCCAAAGTGAAACCAGCCGGGTCTAAGGGAACACGTCCAAACTAAAACCAGCCGGGTCTGAGAGCGTCCAAACTAAAACCAGCCGGGTCAAAGAGCGTCCAAACTCAAACCAGCCGGGTCAAAGAGCGTCCACACTAAAACCAGCCGGGTCAAAGGGAATACGTCCAAACTAAAACCAGCCGGGTCTAAGGGAATACGTCCAAACTAAAACCAGCCGGGTCTAAGAGAATACGTCCAAACTAAAACCAGCCGGGTCTAAGGGAATACGACCAGACTAAAACCAACCGAGTCTAAGAGCGTACAAACTAAAACCAGCCGGGTCTAAGAGCGACCAAACTGAAACCAGCCGGGTCTAAGGGAACACGTCCAAACTAAAACCAGCCGGGTCTAAGAGCGTCAAATCTAAAAGCAACCGGGTCAAAGGAAACACATCCAAACTAAAACCAACCGGGTCTAAGGCAATACGTCCAAATTAAAACCAACCGGGTCGAAGGTAACACATCCAAACTAAAACCAGACGGGTCTAAGGGAACACGTCCAAAGTGAAACCAGCCGGGTGTAAGGGAACACGTCCAAACTAAAACCAGCCGTGTGTAAGGGAAAACGTCCAAACTAAAACAAGCCGGGTCGAAGGGAACACGTCCAAATTAAAACCAACCGGGTCTAAGGCAACACGTCCAAACTAAAACCAGACGGGTCTAAGGGAACACGTCCAAAGTGAAACCAGCCAGGTGTAAGGGAACACGTCCAAACTAAAATCAGCCGTGTGTAAGGGAACACGTCCAAACTAAAACCAGCCGGGTGTAAGGGAATACGTCCAAACTAAAACAAGCCGGGTCTAAGGGAACACGTCCAAATTAAAACCAACCGGGTCTAGGAGCGTCCAAACTAAAACCAACCGGGTCTAAGAGCGTGCAAACTAAAACCAGCCGGGTCTGAGGGAACACGTCCAAACTAAAACCAGCCGGGTCAAAGGGAACACGTCCAAACTAAAACCAGCTGGGTCAAGGGGAATACGTCCAAACTAAAACCAGCCGGGTCTAAGTGCGTCCAAACTAAAACCAGCCGGGTCTAAGAGCGTGCAAACTAAAACCAGCCGGGTCTAAGAGCGTCCAAACTAAAACCAACCGGATCTAGGAGCGTCCAAACTAAAACCAACCGGGTCTAAGAGCGTCCAAACTAAAACCAGCCGGGTCAAAAGGAATACGTCCAAACTAAAACCAGACGGGTCTAAGGGAACACGTCCAAACTGAAACCAGCCGGGTCTAAGAGAATAGGTCCAAACTAAAACCAGCCGGGTGTAAGGGAACACGTACAAACTAAAACCAGCCGGCTCTAAGGGAATACGTTCAAACTAAAACCAGCCGGGTGTAAGGGAATACGTCCAAACTAAAACCAGACGGGTCGAAGGAAACACGTCCAAACTAAAATCAGCCAGGTCTAAGGGAACACGTCCAAACTAAAACCAGCCTGGTCTAAGGGAACACGTCCAAACTAAAACCAGCCGGGTGTAAGGGAATACGTCCAAACTAAAACCAGCCGGGTGTAAGGGAACACGCCCAAACTACAACCAACCGAGTCTAAGAGCATCCAAACTAAAACCAGCCGGGTCGTAGGGAACACGTCCAAACTAAAACCAGCCAGGTCTAAGGGAGCACGTCCAAACTAAAACCAGCCGGGTCGAAGAGAATACGTCCAAACTAAAACCAGCCGGGTCAAGGGGAATACGTCCAAACTAAAACCAGCCGGGTCAAAAGGAATACGTCCAAACTAAAACCAGACGGGTCTAAGGGAACACGTCCAAACTGAAACCAGCCGGGTCTAAGAGAATAGGTCCAAACTAAAACCAGCCGGGTGTAAGGGAACACGTACAAACTAAAACCAGCCGGCTCTAAGGGAATACGTTCAAACTAAAACCAGCCGGGTGTAAGGGAATACGTCCAAACTAAAACCAGACGGGTCTAAGGAAACACGTCCAAACTAAAATCAGCCAGGTCTAAGGGAACACGTCCAAACTAAAACCAGCCTGGTCTAAGGGAACACGTCCAAACTAAAACCAGCCGGGTCTGAGAGCGTCCAAACTAAAACCAGCCGGGTCAAAGAGCGTCCAAACTAAAACCAGCCGGGTCAAAGAGCGTCCAAACTAAAACCAGCCGGGTCAAAGAGCGTCCAAACTAAAACCAGCCGGGTCAAAGGGAATACGTCCAAACTAAAACCAGCCGGGTCTAAGGGAATACGTCCAAACTAAAACCAGCCGGGTCTAAGAGAATACGTCCAAACTAAAACCAGCCGGGTCTAAGGGAATACGTCCAGACTAAAACCAACCGAGTCTAAGAGCGTACAAACTAAAACCAGCTGGGTCTAAGAGCGACCAAACTGAAACCAGCCGGGTCTAAGGGAACACGTCCAAACTAAAACCAGCCGGGTCTAAGAGCGTCAAATCTAAAAGCAACCGGGTCAAAGGAAACACATCCAAACTAAAACCAACCGGGTCTAAGGCAATACGTCCAAATTAAAACCAACCGGGTCGAAGGTAACACATCCAAACTAAAACCAGACGGGTCTAAGGGAACACGTCCAAAGTGAAACCAGCCGGGTGTAAGGGAACACGTCCAAACTAAAACCAGCCGTGTGTAAGGGAAAACGTCCAAACTAAAACCAGCCGGGTGTAAGGGAATACGTCCAAACTAAAACAAGCCGGGTCGAAGGGAACACGTCCAAATTAAAACCAACCGGGTCTAAGGCAACACGTCCAAACTAAAACCAGACGGGTCTAAGGGAACACGTCCAAAGTGAAACCAGCCGGGTGTAAGGGAACACGTCCAAACTAAAATCAGCCGTGTGTAAGGGAACACGTCCAAACTAAAACCAGCCGGGTGTAAGGGAATACGTCCAAACTAAAACAAGCCGGGTCTAAGGGAACACGTCCAAATTAAAACCAACTGGGTCTAAGGCAACACGTCCAAACTAAAACCAGACGGGTCTAAGGGAACACGTCCAAAGTGAAACCAGCCGGGTCTAAGGGAACACGTCCAAACTAAAACCAGCCGGGTCTAAGCGAATACGTCCAAACTAAAACCAGCCGGGTGTAAGGGAACACGTCCAAAGTGAAACCAGCCGGGTGTAAGGGAACACGTCCAAACTAAAACCAGCCGGGTCTAAGGGAACACGCCCAGACTAAAATCAGCCGCGACTAAGGGTAGCCGTCCAAACTAGAATCAGCCGGGTCGTAGAGAACACATCCAAACTAAAACCAGCCGGGTCAAAGGGAACACGTCCAAACTAAAACCAACCGAGTCGTATAGTAGCCGTTCAAACTAAAACCAGCCGGGTCTAAGGGTAGCCGTCCAAACTAATACCAGCCGGGTCTAAGGGAATTCGTCCAAACTAAAACCAGCCGGGTCAAAGGGCAGTCGTCCAAACTAAAACCAGCCCCGTGTAAGGGAATACGTCCAAACTAAAACCAGCCGGGTCTAAGGGAATACGTCGAAAAATAAGCCATCCGGGTCTAAGGGAACACGTCCAAACTGAAACCGGCCGGGTCTAAGGGAACACGTCCAAACTAAAACCAGCCGGGTCTAAGGGAAGACTTCCAGGCTAAAACCAGCCGGGTCTAAGGGTAGCCATCCAAAATAAAACCAGCCGGGTCTAAGGGAACACGTCCAAACTAAAACCAGCCTGGTCTAAGGGAAGACTTCCAAACTAAAACCAGCCGGGTCAACGGGTAGCCGTCCAAAGTAAAACCAGCCGGGTCTAAGGGAAGACTTCCAAACTAAAACCAGCCGGGTCAACGGGTAGCCGTTCAAACTAAAACCAGCCGGGTCTAAGGGTAGCCTTCCAAACTAAAACCTGCCAGGTGTAAGGGAATACGTCCAAACAAAAACCAGCCAGGTCTAAGGGAACACGTCCAAACTGAAGCCAGCCGGGTCTAAGGGAATACGTCCAAACTAAAACCAGCCAGGTCTAAGGGAAAACGTCCAAACTAAAACCAGCTGGGTCTAAGGGAACACGTCCAAACTAAAACCAGCCGGGTCGTAGGGAACACGTCCAAACTAAAAACAGCCGGGCCTAAGGGAACACGTCCAAACTAAACCCAGCCAGGTCTAAGGGAATACGTCCAAACTAAAACCAGCCGCATCTAAGGGAATACGTCCAAACTAAAACCAGCCGGGTGTAAGGGAATACGTCCAAACTAAAACCAGCCGGGTCTAAGGGAACACGTCCAAACTAAAACCAGCCGGGTCTAAGGGAACACGTCCAAACTGAAACAAGCCGCGTCTAAGGGAATACGTCCAAACTAAAACCAGCCAGGTCTAAGGGAACACGTCCAAACTAAAACCAGCCGGGTCCTAGGGAACACGTCCAAACTAAAACCAGCCGGGTCCGAGGGAACACGTCCAAACTAAAACCAGCCGGGTCGTAGGGAACACGTCCAAACTAAAACCAGCCGGGTCGTAGGGAACACGTCCAAACTAAAACCAGCCGGGACCTGGGAACACGTCCAAACTAAAACCAGCCGGGTCTAAGGGAATCTGTCCAAACTAAGACCAGCCGCATCTAAAGGAATACATCCCAACTAAAACCAGCCGGGTCTAAGGGAAGACTTCCAAACTAAAACCAACCGGGTCTAAGGGAATACATCCAAATTAAAAGCAGCCGGGTCTAAGAGTAGCTGTCCAAACTAAACCCAGCAGGGCGTGAGGGAATACGACCAAACTAAAACCAGCCTGGTCTAAGGGTAGCCGTCCAAACTAAAACCAGCCCCGTGTAAGGGAATACGTCCAAACTAAAACCAGCCGGGTCTAAGGGAACACGTCGAAACTAAAACCAGCCGGGTCTAATGGAATACGTCCAAAATAAAACCAGCCAGGTGTAAGGGCAGACTTCCAAACTAAAACCAGCCGGTTCTAAGGGAACACGTCCAAACTAAAACCAGCTGGGTCTAAGGGAATACGTCCAAACTGAAACAAGCCGGGTCTAAGGGAATACGTCCAGACTGAAATCAGCCGGGTCTAAGAGAATACGTCCAACCTAAAACCAGCAAGGTCTAAGGGAACATGTGCAAACTAAAAACAGCCGGGCCTAAGGGAATACGTCCAAACTAAAATCAGCCGGGTCGCAGAGAACACATCCAAACTAAAACCAGCCGGGTCGAAGGGAACACGTCCAAACTAAAACCAACCGGGTCGTAATGTAGCCGTTCAAAGTAAAACCAGCCAGGTCAAAGGGTAGCCGTCCAAACTAAAACCAGCCCCGTGTAAGGGAATACATCCAAACTAAAACCAGCCGGGTCTAAGGGAACACGTCCAAACTATAACCAGCCGGGTCTAAGGGAATACGTCCAAACTAAAACCAGCCGGGTGTAAGGGCAGACTTCCAAACTAAAACCAGCCGGTTCTAAGGGAACACGTCCAAACTAAAACCAGCTGGGTCTAAGGGAATACGTCCAAACTGAAACAAGCCGGGTAAAAGGGAATACGTCCAGACTGAAATCAGCCAGGTCCAAGAGAATACGTCCAACCTAAAACCAGCAAGGTCTAAGGGAACACGTCCAAACTAAAACCAGCCGGGTCGAAGGGAAGACTTCCAGACTAAAAACAGCCGGGTCTAAGGGAACACGTCCAAACTAAAACCAGCCGGGTGTAAGGGAATACGTCCAAACTAAAACCAGCCGGGTCTAAGGGAATACGTCCAAACTAAAACCAACTGGGTCGTAATGTAGCCGTTCAAAGTAAAACCAGCCAGGTCTAAGGGTAGCCGTCCAAACTAAAACCAGCCGGGTCTAAGGGAATACGTCCAAACTAAAACCAGCCAGGTCTAAGGGAATACGTTGAAACTTAAGCCATCCGGGTCGAAGGGAACACGTCCAAACTGAAACCAGCCGGGTCTAAGGGAACACGTCCAAACTGAAACCAGCCGGGTGTAAGGGAATACGTCCAAACTAAAACCAGCCGGGTCTAAGGGTAGCCGTCCAAACTAAAACCAGCCGGGTCGTAATGTAGCCGTTCAAAATAAAACCAGCCAGGTCTAAGGGTAGCCGTCCAAACTAAAACCAGCCGGGTCTAAGGGAATACGTCCAAACTAAAACCAGCCGGGTCTAAGGGAATACGTCGAAACTTAAGCCATCCGGGTCTAAGGGAACACGTCCAAACTGAAACCAGCCGGGTCGAAGGGAAGACTTCCAGACTAAAACCAGCCGGGTCTAAGGGAACACGTCCAAACTAAAACCAGCCGGGTCGAAGGGAAGACTTCCAGACTAAAACCAGCCGGGTCTAAGGGAACACGTCCAAACTAAAACCAGCCGGGTGTAAGGGTATACGTCCAAACTAAAACCAGCCGGGTCTAAGGGTAGCCGTCCAAACTAAAATCAGCCGGGTCGTAGAGAACACATCCAAACTAAAACCAGCCGGGTCTAAGGGAACACGTCCAAACTAAAACCAACCGGGTCGTAAAGTAGCCGTTCAAACTAAAACCAGCCGGGTCTAAGGGTAGCCGTCCAAACTAAAACCAGCCGGGTCTAAGGGAACACGTCCAAACTAAAACCAGCCGGGTCAAATAGCAGTCGTCCAAACTAAAACCAGCCCCGTGTAAGGGAATACGTCCAAACTAAAACCAGCCGGGTCTAAGGGAATACGCCAAAAAATAAGCCATCCGGGTCTAAGGGAACATGTCCAAACTGAAACCAGCCGGGTCCAAGGGAACACGTCCAAACTAAAACCAGCCAGGTCGAAGGGAAGACTTCCAGACTAAAACCAGCCGGGTCTAAGGGAACACGTCCAAACTAAAACCAATAGGGTCGTAATGCAGCCGTTCAAAGTAAAACCAGCAAGGTCTAAGGGTAGCCGTCCAAACTAAAACCAGCCGCGTCTAAGGGAATACGTCCAAACTAAAACCAGCCGGGTCTAAGGGAATACGTCGAAACTTAAGCCATCCGGGTCTAAGGGAAGACTTCCAGACTAAAAACAGCCGGGTCTAAGAAAACACGTCCAAACTAAAACCAGCCGGGTGTAAGGGAATACGTCCAAACTAAAACCAGCCGGGTCTAAGGGTAGCCGTCCAAACTAAAATCAGCCGGGTCGTAGAGAACACATCCAAACTAAAACCAGCCGGGTCTAAGGGAACACGTCCAAACTAAAACCAACCGGGTCGTAATGTAGCCGTTCAAAGTAAAAACAGCCAGGTCTAAGGGTAGCCGTTCAAACTAAAACCAGCCGGGTCTAAGGGAATACGTCCAAACTAAAACCAGCCGGGTCTAAGGGAATACGTCGAAACTTAAGCCATCCGGGTCGAAGGGAACACGTCCAAACTGAAACCAGCCGGGTCTAAGGGAACACGTCCAAACTAAAACCAGCCGGGTCGAAGGGAACACGTCCAAACTAAAACCAGCCGGGTGTAAGGGAATACGTCCAAACTAAAACCAGCCGGGTCTAAGGGTAGCCGTCCAAACTAAAATCAGCTGGGTCGTAGAGAACACATCCAAACTAAAACCAGCCGGGACTAAGGGAACACGTCCAAACTAAAACCAACCGGGTCGTAAAGTAGCCGTCCAAACTAAAACCAGCCGGGTCTAAGGGAATACGTCCAAACTAAAACCAGCCGGGTCAAAGGGCAGTCGTCCAAACTAAAACAAGCCCCGTGTAAGGGAATACGTCCAAACTAAAACCAGCCGGGTCTAAGGGAATACGTCGAAAAATAAGCCATCCGGGTCTAAGGGAACACGTCCAAACTGAAACCAGCCGGGTCCAAGGGAACACGTCCAAACTAAAACCAGCCGGGTCAAAGGGAAGACTTCCAGACTAAAACCAGCCGGGTCTAAGGGAATATGGCCAAACTAAAACCAGCCGGGTCTAAGGGAACACGTCCAAACTAAAACCAACAGGGTCGTAATGCAGCCGTTCAAAGTAAAACCAGCAAGGTCTAAGGGTAGCCGTCCAAACTAAAACCAGCCGCGTCTAAGGGAATACGTCCAAACTAAAACCAGCCGGGTCTAAGGGAATACGTCGAAACTTAAGCCATCCGGGTCTAAGGGAACACATCCAAACTGAAACCAGCCGGGTCTAAGGGAACACGTCCAAACTAAAACCAGCCGGGTCTAAGGGTAGCCGTCCAAACTAAAATCAGCCGGGTCGTAGAGAGCACATCCAAACTAAAACCAGCCGGGTCTAAGGGAACACGTCCAAACTAAAACCAACCGGGTCGTAATGTAGCCGTTCAAAGTAAAACCAGCCAGGTCTAAGGGTAGCCGTCCAAACTAAAACCAGCCGGGTCTAAGGGAATACGTCGAAACTTAAGCCATCCGGGTCGAAGGGAACACGTCCAAACTGAAACCAGCAGGGTCTAAGGGAACACGTCCAAACAAAAACCAGCCGGGTCGAAGGGAACACGTCCAAACTAAAACCAGCCGGGTGTAAGGGAATACGTCCAAACTAAAACCAGCCGGGTCTAAGGGTAGCCGTCCAAACTAAAATCAGCTGGGTCGTAGAGAACACATCCAAACTAAAACCAGCCGGGTCTAAGGGAACACGTCCAAACTAAAACCAACCGGGTCGTAAAGTAGCCGTCCAAACTAAAACCAGCCGGGTCTAAGGGAATACGTCCAAACTAAAACCAGCCGGGTCAAATGGCAGTCGTCCAAACTAAAACCAGCCCCGTGTAAGGGAATACGTCCAAACTGAAACCAGCCGAGTCTAAGGGAATACGTCGAAAAATAAGCCATCCGGGTCTAAGGGAACACGTCCAAACTGAAACCAGCCGGGTCTAAGGGAAGACTTCCAGACTAAAACCAGCCGGGTCTAAGGGTAGCAATCCAAACTAAAACCAGCCGGGTCTAAGGCAACACGTCCAAACTAAAACCAGCCGGGTCTAAGGGAAGACTTCCAAACAAAAACCAGCCGGGTCAACGGGTAGCCGTCCAAACTAAAACCAGCCGGGTCAAACGGTACCCTTCCAAACTAAAACCTGCCATGTGTAAGGGAATACGTCCAAACAAAAACCAGCCAGGTCTAAGGGAACACGTCCAAACTGAAGCCAGCCGGGTCTAAGGGAATACGTCCAAACTAAAACCAGCCGGGTCTAAGGGAACATGTCCAAACTAAAACCAGCCGGGTCTAAGGGAACACGTCCAAACTGAAGCCAGCCGGGTCTAAGGGAACATGTCCAAACTAAAACCAGCCAGGTCTAAGGGAACACGTCCAAACTAAAACCAGCCGGGTCGTAGGGAACAAGTCCAAACTAAAACCAGCCGGGTCTAAGGGAACACGTCCAAACTAAAACCAGCCGGGTCTAAGGGAATCCGCGCAATCTAAGACCTGCTGGGTCTAAGGGAAGACGTCCAAACTAAAACCAGCACCGTCTATGGAAATATGTCCAAACTAAAACTAGCCGGGTCAAAGGGAATACGTCCAAACTAAAACCATCCGGGTCTAAGGGAACACTTCCAAACTGAAACAAGCCGGGTCAAAGGGAATACGTCCAAACTAAAACCAGCCGGGTCCTAGGGAACACGTCCAAACTAAAACCAGCCGGGTCCAAGGGAACACGTCCAAACTAAAACCAGCCGGGTCGAAGGGAACACGTCCAAACTAAAACCAGCCGGGTGTAAGGGAATACGTCCAAACTAAAACCAGCCGGGTCTAAGGGAATACGTCCAAACTAAAACCAACCGGGTCGTAATGTAGCCGTTCAAAGTAAAACCAGCCAGGTCTATGGGTAGCCGTCCAAACTAAAACCAGCCGGGTCTAAGGGAATACGTCCAAACTAATACCAGACGGGTCTAAGGGAATACGTTGAAACTTAAGCCATCCGGGTCGAAGGGAACACGTCCAAACTAAAACCAGCCGGGTCGAAGGGAAGACTTCCAGACTAAAACCAGCCGGGTCTAAGGGAACACGTCCAAACTAAAACCAGCCGGGTCTAAGGGAACACGTCCAAACTAAAACCAGCCAGGTCTAAGGGAACACGTCCAAACTAAAACCAACCGGGTCGTAAAGTAGCCGTCCAAACTAAAACCAGCTGGGTCTAAGGGAATATGTCCAAACTAAAACCAACCCCGTGTAAGGGAATACGTCGAAAAATAAGCCATCCGGGTCTAAGGGAACACGTCCAAACTGAAACCAGCCGGGTCTAAGGGAAGACTTCCAGACTAAAACCAGCCGGGTCTAAGGGTAGCCATCCAAACTAAAACCAGCCGGGTCTAAGGGAACACGTCCAAACTAAAACCAGCCGGGTCTAAGGGAAGACTTCCAAACTAAAACCAGCCGGGTCAACGGGTAGCCGTCCAAACTAAAACCAGCCGGGTCAAAGGGTAGCCTTCCAAACTAAAACCTGCCAGGTGTAAGGGAATACGTCCAAACAAAAACCAGCCAGGTCAAAGGGAACACGTCCAAACTGAAGCCAGCCGGGTCTAAGGGAATACGTCCAAACTAAAACCAGCCGGGTCTAAGGGAACACGTCCAAACTAAAACCAGCCGGGTCTAAGGGTAGCCTTCCAAACTAAAACCTGCCAGGTGTAAGGGAATACGTCCAAACAAAAACCAGCCAGGTCTAAGGGAACACGTCCAAACTGAAGCCAGCCGGGTCTAAGGGAAAACGTCCAAACTAAAACCAGCCGGGTCTAAGGGAACACGTCCAAACTAAAACCAGCCGGGTCGTAGGGAACAAGTCCAAACTAAAAACAGCCGGGCCTAAGGGAACACGTCCAAACTAAACCCAGCCAGGTCTAAAGGAACATGTCCAAACTAAAACCAGCCGGGTCTAAGGGAATACGTCCAAACTAAAACCAGCCGGGTCTAAGGGAATCCGCGCAATCTAAGACCTGCTGGGTCTAAGGGAAGACGTCCAAACTAAAACCAGCACCGTCTATGGAAATATGTCCAAACTAAAACTAGCCGGGTCAAAGGGAATACGTCCAAACTAAAACCAGCCGGGTGGAAGGGAACACGTCCAAACTAAAACCAGCTGGGTCTAAGGGTAGCCGTCCAAACTAAAACCAGCAGGGTGTAAGGGAATACGTCCAAAACTAAAACCAGCCGGGTCTAAGGGTAGCCGTCCAAACTAAAACCAGCAGGGTGTAAGGGAATACGTCCAAAACTAAAACCAGCCTGGTCTCAGGAAAGCCGTCCAAACTGAAACCAGCCGGATCTACGGGAATCTGTCCAAACTAAAACCAGCCGGGTCTAAGGGAATACGTCCAAACTAAAACCAGCCCGGTCTAAGGGAATACGTCCAAACTAAAACCAGCCGGGTGTAAGGGAATACGTCCAAACTAAAACCATCCGGGTCGAAGGGAACACGTCCAAACTGAAACAAGCCGGGTCAAAGGGAATACGTCCAAACTAAAAGCAGCCAGGTCTAAGGGAACACATCCAAACTAAAACCAGCCGGGTCCTAGGGAACACGTCCAAAGTAAAACCAGCCGGGTCTAAGGGTAGCCGTCCAAACTAAAACCAGCCGGGTCTAAGGGAACACGTCCAAACTAAAACCAGCCGGGTCTAAGGGAATCTGTCCAAACTAAGACCAGCCGCATCTAAAGGAATACATCCCAACTAAAACCAGCCGAATCTAAGGGCAGCCGTGCAAACTAAAACCAGCCGGGTCTAAGGAAATCCGTCCAAACTAAAACCAGCCGGGTCTAAGGGAACACGCCCAAACTAAAACCAGCCGGGTCTAAGGGAAGACTTCCAAACAAAAACCAGCCGGGTCTAAGGGAATACGTCCAAACTAAAACCAGCCAGGTCTTAGGGTAGCCGTCCAAACTAAAACCAGCCGGGCCTAAGGGAACACGTCCAAAGTAAAACCAGCCAGGTCTAAGGGTAGCCGTCCAAACTAAAACCAGCCGGGTCTAAGGGAACACGTCCAAACTAAAACCAGCCGGGTCTAACGGCAGCCGCCTAAACTAAAACCAGCCGGGTGTAAGGGAATACGTCCAAACTGAAACCAGCCAGGTCTAAGGGAACACGTCCAAACTAAAACCAGCCGGGTCTAAGGGTAGCCTTCCAAACTAAAACCTGCCAGGTGTAAGGGAATACGTCCAAACAAAAACCAGCCAGGTCTAAGGGAACACGTCCAAACTGAAGCCAGCCGGGTCTAAGGGAACACGTCCAAACTAAAACCAGCCGGGTCTAAGGGAACACGTCCAAACTAAAACCAGCCGGGTCGTAGGGAACAAGTCCAAACTAAAAACAGCCGGGCCTAAGGGAACACGTCCAAACTAAACCCAGCCAGGTCTAAAGGAACATGTCCAAACTAAAACCAGCCGGGTCTAAGGGAACACGTCCAAACTAAAACCAGCCGGGTCTAAGGGAATCCGCGCAATCTAAGACCTGCTGGGTCTAAGGGAAGACGTCCAAACTAAAACCAGCACCGTCTATGGAAATATGTCCAAACTAAAACTAGCCGGGTCAAAGGGAATACGTCCAAACTAAAACCAGCCGGGTGGAAGGGAACACGTCCAAACTAAAACAAGCTGGGTCTAAGGGTAGCCGTCCAAACTAAAACCAGCAGGGTGTAAGGGAATACGTCCAAAACTAAAACCAGCCGGATCTACGGGAATCTGTCCAAACTAAAACCAGCCAGGTCTAAGGGAATACGTCCAAACTAAAACCAGCCGGGTGTAAGGGAATACGTCCAAACTAAAACCAGCCGCATCTAAGGGAATACGTCCAAACTAAAACCAGCCGGGTGTAAGGGAATACGTCCAAACTAAAACCAGCCGGGTCTAAGGGAACACGTCCAAACTAAAACCATCCGGGTCTAAGGGAACACGTCCAAACTGAAACAAGCCGGGTCAAAGGGAATACGTCCAAACTAAAACCAGCCGGGTCGTAGGGAACACGTCCAAACTAAAACCAGCCGGGACCTGGGATCATGTCCAAAGTAAAACCAGCCGGGTCTAAGGGAATCTGTCCAAACTAAGACCAGCCGCATCTAAAGGAATACATCCCAACTAAAACCAGCCTGGTCTAAGGGTAGCCGTCCAAACTAAAACCAGCCCCGTGTAAGGGAATACGTCCAAACTAAAACCATCCGGGTCTAAGGGAACACGTCCAAACTGAAACCAGCCGGGTCTAAGGGAACACGTCCAAACTAAAACCAGCCGGGTCTAAGGGAACACGTCCAAACTAAAACCAGCTGGGTCTAAGGGAATACGTCCAGACTGAAATCAGCCGGGTCTAAGGGAATACGTCCAAACTAAAACCAGCCGGGCCTAAGGGAACACGTCCAAACTAAAACCAGCCGGGTCTAAGGGAACACGTCCAAACTAAAAGCAGCCTGGTCTAAGGGAAGACGTCCAAACTAAAACCAAACGGGTCTAAGGGAATACGTCCAAACTAAAACCCGCCGGGTCTAAGGGAACACGTCCAAACTAAAACCAGCCGCGTGTAAGGGAATACGTCCAAACTAAAACCAGGGGAATCTAAGGGCAGCCTTCCAAACTAAAACCTGCCGGGTCTAAGGAAATCCGTCCAAACTAAAACCAGCCGGTTCTAAGGGAACACGCCCAAACTAAAACCAGCCGGGTCTAAGGGAAGACTTCCAAACAAAAACCAGCCGGGTCTAAGGGAATACGTCCAAACTAAAACCAGCCGGGTGTAAGGGAACACGTCCAAAGTAAAACCAGCCGGGTCTAAGGGTAGCCGTCCAAACTAAAACCAGCCGGGTCTAAGGGAACACGTCCAAACTAAAACCAGCCGGGTCTAACGGCAGCCGCCTAAACTAAAACCAGCCGGGTGTAAGGGAATACGTCCAAACTAAAACCAGCCGGGTCTAAGGGAACACGTCCAAACTAAAACCAGCCGGGTCTAACGGCAGCCGCCTAAACTAAAACCAGCCGGGTGTAAGGGAATACGTCCAAACTGAAACCAGCCAGGTCTAAGGGAACACGTCCAAACTAAAACCAGCCGGGTCTAAGGGAATCTGTCCAAACTAAGACCAACCGCATCTAAAGGAATACATCCCAACTAAAACCAGCCTGGTCTAAGTGTAGCCGTCCAAACTAAAACCAGCCCCGTATAAGGGAATACGTCCAAACTAAAACCATCCGGGTCTAAGGGAACACGTCCAAACTGAAACCAGCCGGGGCTAAGGGTAGCCGTCCAAACTGAAACCAGCCGGGTCTAAGGGAACACGTCCAAACTAAAACCAGCTGGGTCTAAGGGAATATGTCCAGACTGAAATCAGCCGGGTCTAAGGGAATACGTCCAAACTAAAACCAGCCAGGTCTAAGGGAACACGTCCAAACTAAAACCAGCCGGGTCTAAGGGAACACGTCCAAACTAAAACCAGCCGGGTCTAAGGGAACACGTCCAAACTAAAAGCAGCCTGGTCTAAGGGAAGACTTCCAAACTAAAACCAAACGGGTCTAAGGGAATACGTCCAAACTAAAACCAGCCGGGTCTAAGAGAACACGTCCAAACTAAAACGAGCCGCGTGTAAGGGAATACGTCCAAACTAAAACCAGCCGTGTCTAAGGGAATACGTCCAAACTAAAACCAGGGGAATCTAAGGGCAGCCTTCCAAACTAAAACCACCTGGGTCTAAGGAAATCCGTCCAAACTAAAACCACCTGGGTCTAAGGAAATCCGTCCAAACTAAAACCAGCCGGGTCTAAGGGAACACGTCCAAACAAAAACCAGCCGGGTCTAAGGGAAGACTTCCAAACAAAAACCAGCCGGGTCTAAGGGAATACGTCCAAACTAAAACCAGCCAGGTCTAAGGGTAGCCGTCCAAACTAAAACCAGCCGGGCCTAAGGGAACACGTCCAAAGTAAAACCAGCCGGGTCTAAGGGTAGCCGTCCAAACTAAAACCAGCCGGGTCTAAGGGAACACGTCCAAACTAAAAGCAGCCGGGTGTAAGGGAACACGTCCAAACTGAAACCAGCCAAGTCTAAGGGGACACGTCCAAACTAAAACCAGCCGGGTCTAAGGGAACACGTCCAAACTAAAAGCAGCCTGGTCTAAGGGAAGACTTCCAAACTAAAACCAAACGGGTCTAAGGGAATACATCCAAAATAAAACCAGCCGGGTCTAAGAGAACACGTCCAAACTAAAACCAGCCGCGTGTAAGGGAATACGTCCAAACTAAAACCAGCCGTGTCTCAGGGAATACGTCCAAACTAAAACCAGCCGAATCTAAGGGCAGCCTTCCAAACTAAAACCTGCCGGGTCTAAGGAAATCCGTCCAAACTAAAACCAGCCGGGTCTAAGGGAACACGTCCAAACTAAAACCAGCCGGGTCTAAGGGAAGACTTCCAAACAAAAACCAGCCGGGTCTAAGGGAATACGTCCAAACTAAAACCAGCCAGGTCTAAGGGTAGCCGTCAAAACTAAAACCAGCCGGGCCTAAGGGAACACGTCCAAACTAAAACCAGCCGGGTCTAAGGGAACACGTCCAAACTAAAACCAGCCGGGTCTAACGGCAGCCGCCTAAACTAAAACCAGCCGGGTGTAAGGGAACACGTCCAAACTGAAACCAGCCAGGTCTAAGGGAACACGTCCAAACTAAAACCAGCCGGGTCGTAGGGAACAAGTCCAAACTAAAAACAGCCGGGCCTAAGGGAACACGTCCAAACTAAACCCAGCCAGGTCTAAAGGAACATGTCCAAACTAAAACCAGCCGGGTCCAAGGGAACACGTCCAAACTAAAACCAGCCGGGTCTAAGGGAATCCGCGCAATCTAAGACCTGCTGGGTCTAAGGGAAGACGTCCAAACTAAAACCAGCACCGTCTATGGAAATATGTCCAAACTAAAACTAGCCGGGTCAAAGGGAACACGTCCAAACTGAAACAAGCCGGGTCAAAGGGAATCTGTCCAAACTGAAACCAGCCGGATCTACGGGAATCTGTCCAAACTAAAACCAGCCGGGTCTAAGGGAATACGTCCAAACTAAAACCAGCCGGGACCTGGGATCATGTCCAAAATAAAACCAGCCGGGTCTAAGGGTATCTGTCCAAACTAAGACCAGCCGCATCTAAAGGAATACATCCCAACTAAAACCAGCCTGGTCTAAGGGTAGCCGTCCAAACTAAAACCAGCCCCGTGTAAGGGAATACGTCCAAACTAAAACCATCCGGGTCTAAGGGAACACGTCCAAACTGAAACCAGCCGGGTCTAAGGGAACACGTCCAAACTGAAACCAGCCGGGTCTAAGGGAACACGTCCAAACTAAAACCAGCTGGGTCGAAGGGAATACGTCCAGACTAAAATCAGCCGGGTCTAAGGGAATACGTCCAAACTAAAACCAGCCGGGCCTAAGGGAACACGTCCAAACTAAAACCAGCCGGGTCTAAGGGAACACGTCCAAACTAAAACCAGCCGGGTCTAAGGGAAGACTTCCAAACTAAAACCAAACGGGTCTAAGGGAATACGTCCAAACTAAAACCCGCCGGGTCTAAGGGAACACGTCCAAACTAAAACCAGCCGCGTGTAAGGGAATACGTCCAAACTAAAACCAGCCGTGTCTAAGGGAATACGTCCAAACTAAAACCAGCCGAATCTAAGGGCAGCCTTCCAAACTAAAACCTGCCGGGTCTAAGGAAATCCGTCCAAACTAAAACCAGCCGGGTCTAAGGGAACACGTCCAAACTAAAACCTGCCGGGTCTAAGGAAATCCGTCCAAACTAAAACCAGCCGGGTCTAAGGGAAGACTTCCAAACAAAAACCAGCCGGGTCTAAGGGAATACGTCCAAACTAAAACCAGCCAGGTCTAAGGGTAGCCGTCCAAACTAAAACCAGCCGGGCCTAAGGGAACACGTCCAAAGTAAAACCAGCCGGGTCTAAGGGTAGCCGTCCAAACTAAAACCAGCCGGGTCTAAGGGAACACGTCCAAACTAAAACCAGCCGGGTCTAACGGCAGCCGCCTAAACTAAAACCAGCCGGGTGTAAGGGAATACGTCCAAACTGAAACCAGCCAGGTCTAAGGGAACACGTCCAAACTAAAACCAGCCGGGTCTAAGGGAATCTGTCCAAACTAAGACCTGCCGCATCTAAAGGAATACATCCCAACTAAAACCAGCCTGGTCTAAGTGTAGCCATCCAAACTAAAACCAGCCCCGTGTAAGGGAATACGTCCAAACTAAAACCATCCGGGTCTAAGGGAACACGTCCAAACTGAAACCAGCCGGGTCTAAGGGAACACGTCCAAACTGAAACCAGCCGGGTCTAAGGGAACACGTCCAAACTAAAACCAGCTGGGTCTAAGGGAATATGTCCAGACTGAAATCAGCCGGGTCTAAGGGAATACGTCCAAACTAAAACCAGCCAGGTCTAAGGGAACACGTCCAAACTAAAACCAGCCGGGTCTAAGGGAACACGTCCAAACTAAAAGCAGCCTGGTCTAAGGGAAGACTTCCAAACTAAAACCAAACGGGTCTAAGGGAATACGTCCAAACTAAAACCAGCCGGGTCTAAGAGAACACGTCCAAACTAAAACCAGCCGCGTGTAAGGGAATACGTCCAAACTAAAACCAGCCGTGTCTAAGGGAATACGTCCAAACTAAAACCAGCCGAATCTAAGGGCAGCCTTCCAAACTAAAACCACCTGGGTCTAAGGAAATCCGTCCAAACTAAAACCAGCCGGGTCTAAGGGAACACGTCCAAACTAAAACCAGCCGGGTCTAAGGGAAGACTTCCAAACAAAAACCAGCCGGGTCTAAGGGAATACGTCCAAACTAAAACCAGCCAGGTCTAAGGGTAGCCGTCCAAACTAAAACCAGCCGGGTCAAAGGGAACACGTCCAAACTAAAACCAGCCGGGTGTAAGGGAACACGTCCAAACTGAAACCAGCCAAGTCTAAGGGGACACGTCCAAACTAAAACCAGCCGGGTCTAAGGGAACACGTCCAAACTAAAAGCAGCCTGGTCTAAGGGAAGACTTCCAAACTAAAACCAAACGGGTCTAAGGGAATACGTCCAAACTAAAACCAGCCGGGTCTAAGAGAACACGTCCAAACTAAAACCAGCCGCGTGTAAGGGAATACGTCCAAACTAAAACCAGCTGTGTCTCAGGGAATACGTCCAAACTAAAACCAGCCGAATCTAAGGGCAGCCTTCCAAACTAAAACCTGCCGGGTCTAAGGAAATCCGTCCAAACTAAAACCAGCCGGGTCTAAGGGAACACGTCCAAACTAAAACCAGCCGGGTCTAAGGGAAGACTTCCAAACAAAAACCAGCCGGGTCTAAGGGAATACGTCCAAACTAAAACCAGCCAGGTCTAAGGGTAGCCGTCAAAACTAAAACCAGCCGGGCCTAAGGGAACACGTCCAAACTAAAACCAGCCGGGTCTAAGGGAACACGTCCAAACTAAAACCAGCCGGGTCTAACGGCAGCCGCCTAAACTAAAACCAGCCGGGTGTAAGGGAACACGTCCAAACTAAAACCAGCCGGGTCTAAGGGAATCTGTCCAAACTAAGACCAGCCGCATCTAAAGGAATACATCCCAACTAAAACCAGCCTGGTCTAAGTGTAGCCGTCCAAACTAAAACCAGCCCCGTGTAAGGGAATACGTCCAAACTAAACCCATCCGGGTCGAAGATAACACGTCCAAACTGAAACCAGCCGGGTCTAAGGGAACACGTCCAAACTAAAACCAGCTGGGTCTAAGGGAATACGTCCAGACTGAAATCAGCCGGGTCTAAGGGAATACGTCCAAACTAAAACCAGCCAGGTCTAAGGGAACACGTCCAAACTAAAACCAGCCGGGTCTAAGGGAACACGTCCAAACTAAAAGCAGCCTGGTCTAAGGGAAGACTTCCAAACTAAAACCAAACGGGTCTAAGGGAATACGTCCAAACTAAAACCAGCCGGGTCTAAGAGAACACGTCCAAACTAAAACCAGCCGCGTTTAAGGGAATACGTCCAAACTAAAACCAGCCGTGTCTAAGGGAATACGTCCAAACTAAAACCAGCCGAATCTAAGGGCAGCCTTCCAAACTAAAACCTGCCGGGTCTAAGGAAATCCGTCCAAACTAAAACCAGCCGGGTCTAAGGGAACACGTCCAAACTAAAACCAGCCGGGTCTAAGGGAAGACTTCCAAACAAAAACCAGCCAGGTCTAAGGGTAGCCTCCAAACTAAAACCAGCCGGGCCTAAGGGAACACGTCCAAAGTAAAACCAGCCGGGTCTAAGGGTAGCCGTCCAAAATAAAACCAGCCGGGTCTAACGGCAGCCGCCTAAACTAAAACCAGCCGGGTGTAAGGGAATACGTCCAAACTGAAACCAGCCGGGTCTAAGGGAATCTGTCCAAACTAAGACCAGCCGCATCTAAAGGAATACATCCCAACTAAAACCAGCCTGGTCTAAGTGTAGCCGTCCAAACTAAAACCAGCCCCGTGTAAGGGAATACGTCCAAACTAAAACCATCCGGGTCGAAGGGAACACGTCCAAACTGAAACCAGCCGGGTCTAAGGGAACACGTCCAAACTGAAACCAGCCGGGTCTAAGGGAACACGTCCAAACTAAAACCAGCTGGGTCTAAGGGAATATGTCCAGACTGAAATCAGCCGGGTCTAAGGGAATACGTCCAAACTAAAATCAGCCAGGTCTAAGGGAACACGTCCAAACTAAAACCAGCCGGGTCTAAGGGAACACGTCCAAACTAAAAGCAGCCTGGTCTAAGGGAAGACTTCCAAACTAAAACCAAACGGGTCTAAGGGAATACGTCCAAACTAAAACCAGCCGGGTCTAAGAGAACACGTCCAAACTAAAACCAGCCGCGTGTAAGGGAATACGTCCAAACTAAAACCAGCCGTGTCTCAGGGAATACATCCAAACTAAAACCAGCCGAATCTAAGGGCAGCCTTCCAAACTAAAACCACCTGGGTCTAAGGAAATCCGTCCAAACTAAAACCAGCCGGGTCTAAGGGAACACGTCCAAACTAAAACCAGCCGGGTCTAAGGGAAGACTTCCAAACAAAAACCAGCCGGGTCTAAGGGAATACGTCCAAACTAAAACCAGCCAGGTCTAAGGGTAGCCGTCCAAACTAAAACCAGCCGGGCCTAAGGGAACACGTCCAAAGTAAAACCAGCCGGGTCTAAGGGTAGCCGTCCAAACTAAAACCAGCCGGGTCTAAGGGAACACGTCCAAACTAAAAGCAGCCGGGTGTAAGGGAACACGTCCAAACTGAAACCAGCCAAGTCTAAGGGGACACGTCCAAACTAAAACCAGCCGGGTCTAAGGGAACACGTCCAAACTAAAAGCAGCCTGGTCTAAGGGAAGACTTCCAAACTAAAACCAAACGGGTCTAAGGGAACACGTCCAAACTAAAACCAGCCGGGTCTAAGAGAACACGTCCAAACTAAAACCAGCCGCGTGTAAGGGAATACGTCCAAACTAAAATCAGCCGTGTCTAAGGGAATACGTCCAAACTAAAACCAGCCGAATCTAAGGGCAGCCTTCCAAACTAAAACCTGCCGGGTCTAAGGAAACCCGTCCAAACTAAAACCAGCCGGGTCTAAGGGAACACGTCCAAACTAAAACCAGCCGGGTCTAAGGGAAGACTTCCAAACAAAAACCAGCCGGGTCTAAGGGAATACGTCCAAACTAAAACCAGCCAGGTCTAAGGGTAGCCGTCAAAACTAAAACCAGCCGGGCCTAAGGGAACACGTCCAAACTAAAACCAGCCGGGTCTAAGGGAACACGTCCAAACTAAAACCAGCCGGGTCTAACGGCAGCCGCCTAAACTAAAACCAGCCGGGTGTAAGGGAACACGTCCAAACTGAAACCAGCCAGGTCTAAGGGAACACGTCCAAACTAAAACCAGCCGGGTCGAAGGGAATCTGTCCAAACTAAGACCAGCCGCATCTAAAGGAATACATCCCAACTAAAACCAGCCTGGTCTAAGTGTAGCCGTCCAAAATAAAACCAGCCCCGTGTAAGGGAATACGTCCAAACTAAAACCATCCGGGTCTAAGGGAACACGTCCAAACTGAAACCAGCCGGGTCTAAGGGAACACGTCCAAACTAAAACCAGCTGGGTCTAAGGGAATACGTCCAGACTGAAATCAGCCGGGTCTAAGGGAATACGTCCAAACTAAAACCAGCCAGGTCTAAGGGAACACGTCCAAACTAAAAGCAGCCTGGTCTAAGGGAAGACTTCCAAACTAAAACCAAACGGGTCTAAGGGAATACGTCCAAACTAAAACCAGCCGGGTCTAAGAGAACACGTCCAAACTAAAACCAGCCGCGTGTAAGGGAATACGTCCAAACTAAAACCAGCCGTGTCTAAGGGAATACGTCCAAACTAAAACCAGCCGGGTCTAAGGGAATACGTCCAAACTAAAACCAGCCAGGTCTAAGGGTAGCCGTCCAAACTAAAACCAGCCGGGCCTAAGGGAACACGTCCAAAGTAAAACCAGCCGGGTCTAAGGGTAGCCGTCCAAACTAAAACCAGCCGGGTCTAAGGGAACACGTCCAAACTAAAACCAGCCGGGTCTAACGGCAGCCGCCTAAACTAAAACCAGCCAGGTGTAAGGGAATACGTCCAAACTGAAACCAGCCAGGTCTAAGGGAACACGTCCAAACTAAAACCAGCCGGGTCTAAGGGAATCTGTCCAAACTAAGACCAGCCGCATCTAAAGGAATACATCCCAACTAAAACCAGCCTGGTCTAAGTGAAGCCGTCCAAACTAAAACCAGCCCCGTGTAAGGGAATACGTCCAAACTAAAACCATCCGGGTCTAAGGGAACACGTCCAAACTGAAACCAGCCGGGTCTAAGGGAACACATCCAAACTGAAACCAGCCGGGTCTAAGGGAACACATCCAAACTGAAACCAGCTGGGTCTAAGGGAATATGTCCAGACTGAAATCAGCCGGGTCTAAGGGAATACGTCCAAACTAAAACCAGCCAGGTCTAAGGGAACACGTCCAAACTAAAACCAGCCGGGTCTAAGGGAACACGTCCAAACTAAAAGCAGCCTGGTCTAAGGGAAGACTTCCAAACTAAAACCAAACGGGTCTAAGGGAATACGTCCAAACTAAAACCAGCCGGGTCTAAGAGAACACGTCCAAACTAAAACCAGCCGCGTGTAAGGGAATACGTCCAAACTAAAACCAGCCGTGTCTAAGGGAATACGTCCAAACTAAAACCAGCCGAATCTAAGGGCAGCCTTCCAAACTAAAACCTGCCGGGTCTAAGGAAATCCGTCCAAACTAAAACCAGCCGGGTCTCAGGGAACACGTCCAAACTAAAACCAGCCGGGTCTAAGGGAAGACTTCCGAACAAAAACCAGCCAGGTCTAAGGGTAGCCTCCAAACTAAAACCAGCCGGGCCTAAGGGAACACGTCCAAAGTAAAACCAGCCGGGTCTAAGGTTAGCCGTCCAAAATAAAACCAGCCGGGTCTAAGGGAACACGTCCAAACTAAAACCAGCCGGGTCTAACGGCAGCCGCCTAAACTAAAACCAGCCGGGTGTAAGGGAACACGTCCAAACTGAAACCAGCCAAGTCTAAGGAAATCCGTCCAAACTAAAACCAGCCGGGTCTCAGGGAACACGTCCAAACTAAAACCAGCCGGGTCTAAGGGAAGACTTCCAAACAAAAACCAGCCGGGTCTAAGGGAATACGTTCAAACTAAAACCAGCCAGGTCTAAGGGTAGCCGTCCAAACTAAAACCAGCCGGGCCTAAGGGAACACGTCCAAAGTAAAACCAGCCGGGTCTAAGGGTAGCCGTCCAAGCTAAAACCAGCCGGGTCTAAGGGAACACGTCCAAACTAAAACCAGCCGGGTGTAAGGGAATACGTCCAAACTAAAACCAGCCGAATCTAAGGGCAGCCTTCCAAACTAAAACCTGCCGGGTCTAAGGAAATCCGTCCAAACTAAAACCAGCCGGGTCTAAGGGAACACGTCCAAACTATAACCAGCCGGGTCTAAGGGAAGACTCCTAAACAAAAACCAGCCGGGTCTAAGGGAATACGTCCAAACTAAAACCAGCCAGGTCTAAGGGTAGCCGTCAAAACTAAAACCAGCCGGGCCTAAGGGAACACGTCCAAACTAAAACCAGCCGGGTCTAAGGGAACACGTCCAAACTAAAACCAGCCGGGTCTAATGGCAGCCGCCTAAACTAAAACCAGCCGGGTGTAAGGGAACACGTCCAAACTGAAACCAGCCAGGTCTAAGGGAACACGTCCAAACTAAAACCAGCCGGGTCTAAGGGAATCTGTCCAAACTAAGACCAGCCGCATCTAAAGGAATACATCCCAACTAAAACCAGCCTGGTCTAAGTGTAGCCGTCCAAACTAAAACCAGCCCCATGTAAGGGAATACGTCCAAACTAAAACCATCCGGGTCTAAGGGAACACGTCCAAACTAAAACCAGCCAGGTCTAAGGGAACACGTCCAAACTAAAAGCAGCCTGGTCTAAGGGAAGACTTCCAAACTAAAACCAAACGGGTCTAAGGGAATACGTCCAAACTAAAACCAGCCGGGTCTAAGAGAACACGTCCAAACTAAAACCAGCCGCGTGTAAGGGAATACGTCCAAACTAAAACCAGCCGTGTCTAAGGGAATACGTCCAAACTAAAACCAGCCGAATCTAAGGGCAGCCTTCCAAACTAAAACCTGCCGGGTCTAAGGAAATCCGTCCAAACTAAAACCAGCCGGGTCTCAGGGAACACGTCCAAACTAAAACCAGCCGGGTCTAAGGGAAGACTTCCAAACAAAAACCAGCCAGGTCTAAGGGTAGCCTCCAAACTAAAACCAGCCGGGCCTAAGGGAACACGTCCAAAGTAAAACCAGCCGGGTCAAAGGTTAGCCGTCCAAACTAAAACCAGCCGGGTCTAAGGGAACACGTCCTAACTAAAACCAGCCGGGTCTAACGGCAGCCGCCTAAACTAAAACCAGCCGGGTGTAAGGGAACACGTCCAAACTGAAACCAGCCAAGTCTAAGGGAACACGTCCAAACTAAAACCAGCCGGGTCTAAGGGAATACGTCCAGACTGAAATGAACCGGGTCTAAGGGAACACTTCCAAACTAAAAGCAGCCTGGGCTAAGGGAAGACTTCCCAACTAAAACCAGCTGGGTGTAAGGGAACACGTCCAAACTAAAACCAGCCTGGTCTAAGGGAATCTGTCCAAACTAAGACCAGCCGGGTCTAAAGGAACATGTCCAAACTAAAACCAGCCGCATCTAAGGGAATACGTCCAAACTAAATCCAGCCGTGTCTAAGGGAATACGTCCAAACTAAAACCAGCCAGGTCTAAGGGAATACGTCCAAACTAAAACCAGCCGTGTCTAAGGGAATACGTCCAAACTAAAACCAGCCAGTTCTAAGGGAACACGTCCAAACTAAAACGAGCCCCGTGTAAGGGAATACTTGCAAAATAAAACCAGCCGCGTCTAAGGGAACACGTCGAAACTAAAACCATCCGGGTCTAAGGGAATACGTCCAGACTGAAATCAGCCGGTGCTAAGAGAATACGTCGAACCTAAAACCAGCCGTGTCTAAGGGAACACGTCCAAACTAAAAACAGCCGGGTCTAATGGAACACGTCCAAACTAAAACCAGCCGGGTCTAAGGGAACACGTCCAAACTAAAACCAGCCGGGTCTAAGGGAACACGTCCAAACTAAAACTAGCCTTGTCTAAGGGAATACGTCCAAACTAAAACCATTCGGGTCCCAGGGAACACGTCCAAACTAAAACCAGCCGGGTCTAAGGGAATCCGTCCAAACGAAAACCAGCCGGGTCTAAGGGAATACGTCGAAACTTAAGCCATCTGGGTCGAAGGGAACACGTCCAAACTGAAACCAGCCGGATCTACGGGAATCTGTCCAAACTAAAACCAGCCGGGTCTAAGGGAATACGTCCAAACTAAAACCAGCCGCATCTAAGGGAATACGTCCAAACTAAAACCAGCCGGGTGTAAGGGAATACATCCAAACTAAAACCAGCCGGGTCTAAGGGAATACGTCCAAACTAAAACCAGCCGGGTCTAAGGGAATACGTCCAAACTAAAACCAGCCGCATCTAAGGGAATACGTCCAAACTAAAACCAGCCGGGTGTAAGGGAATACATCCAAACTAAAACCAGCCGGGTCTAAGGGAACACGTCCAAACTAAAACCATCCGGGTCGAAGGGAACACGTCCAAACTGAAACAAGCCGGGTCAAAGGGAATATGTCCAAACTAAAACCAGCCAGGTCTAAGGGAACTCGTCCAAACTAAAACCAGCCGGGTCCTAGGGAACACGTCCAAACTAAAACCAGCCGGGTCCTAGGGAACACGTCCAAACTAAATCCAGCCGGGTCGTAGGGAACACGTCCAAACTAAAAGCAGCCGGGACCTGGGAACATGTCCAAAATAAAACCAGCCGGGTCTAAGGGAATCTGTGCAAACTAAGACCAGCCAGGTCTAAGGGTAGCCGTCCAAACTAAAACCAGCCGGGTCTAAAGGAACACGTCCAAACTAAAACCAGCCGGGTCTAAGGGAATCTGTCCAAACTAAGACCAGCCGCATCTAAAGGAACACGTCCAAACTAAAACCAGCCGGGTCTAAGGGAAGACTTCCAAACAAAAACCAGCCGGGTCTAAGGGAATACGTCCAAACGAAAACCAGCCAGGTCTTAGGGTAGCCGTCCAAACTAAAACCAGCCGGGCCTAAGGGAACACGTCCAAAGTAAAACCAGCCGGGTCTAAGGGTAGCCGTCCAAACTAAAACCAGCCGGGTCTAAGGGAACACGTCCAAACTAAAACCAGCCGGGTCTAACGGCAGCCGCCTAAACTAAAACCAGCCGGGTGTAAGGGAACACGTCCAAACTGAAACCAGCCAAGTCTAAGGGAACACGTCCAAACTAAAACCAGCCGGGTCTAAGGGAATACGTCCAGACTGAAATGAACCGGGTCTAAGGGAACACTTCCAAACTAAAAGCAGCCTGGGCTAAGGGAAGACTTCCCAACTAAAACCAGCTGGGTCTAAGGGAACACGTCCAAACTAAAACCAGCCTGGTCTAAGGGAATCTGTCCAAACTAAGACCAGCCGGGTCTAAAGGAACATGTCCAAACTAAAACCAGCCGCATCTAAGGGAATACGTCCAAACTAAAACCAGCCGTGTCTAAGGGAATACGTCCAAACTAAAACCAGCCAGGTCTAAGGGAACACGTCCAAACTAAAACGAGCCCCGTGTAAGGGAATACGTGCAAAATAAAACCAGCCGGGTCTAAGGGAACACGTCGAAACTAAAACCATCCGGGTCTAAGGGAATACGTCCAGACTGAAATCAGCCGGTGCTAAGAGAATACGTCGAACCTAAAACCAGCCGTGTCTAAGGGAACACGTCCAAACTAAAAACAGCCGGGTCTAATGGAACACGTCCAAACTAAAACCAGCCGGGTCCAAGGGAACACGTCCAAACTAAAACCAGCCGGGTCTAAGGGAACACGTCCAAACTAAAACTAGCCTTGTCTAAGGGAATACGTCCAAACTAAAACCAGCCGGGTCCTAGGGAACACGTCCAAACTAAAACCAGCCGGGTCTAAGGGAATCCGTCCAAACGAAAACCAGCCGGGTCTAAGGGAATACGTCGAAACTTAAGCCATCCGGGTCGAAGGGAACACGTCCAAACTGAAACCAGCCGGATCTACGGGAATCTGTCCAAACTAAAACCAGCCGGGTCTAAGGGAATACGTCCAAACTAAAACCAGCCGCATCTAAGGGAATACGTCCAAACTAAAACCAGCCGGGTGTAAGGGAATACATCCAAACTAAAACCAGCCGGGTCTAAGGGAACACGTCCAAACTAAAACCATCCGGGTCGAAGGGAACACGTCCAAACTGAAACAAGCCGGGTCAAAGGGAATATGTCCAAACTAAAACCAGCCAGGTCTAAGGGAACACGTCCAAACTAAAACCAGCCGGGTCCTAGGGAACACGTCCAAACTAAAACCAGCCGGGTCCTAGGGAACACGTCCAAACTAAATCCAGCCGGGTCGTAGGGAACACGTCCAAACGAAAAGCAGCCGGGACCTGGGAACATGTCTAAAATAAAACCAGCCGGGTCTAAGGGAATCTGTGCAAACTAAGAACAGCCAGGTCTAAGGGTAGCCGTCCAAACTAAAACCAGCCAGGTCTAAAGGAACACGTCCAAACTAAAACCAGCCGGGTCTAAGGGAATCTGTCCAAACTAAGACCAGCCGCATCTAAAGGAACACGTCCAAACTAAAACCAGCCGGGTCTAAGGGAAGACTTCCAAACAAAAACCAGCCGGGTCTAAGGGAATACGTCCAAACGAAAACCAGCCAGGTCTTAGGGTAGCCGTCCAAACTAAAACCAGCCGGGCCTAAGGGAACACGTCCAAAGTAAAACCAGCCGGGTCTAAGGGTAGCCGTCCAAACTAAAACCAGCCGGCTCTAACGGCAGCCGCCTAAACTAAAACCAGCCGGGTGTAAGGGAACACGTCCAAACTAAGACCAGCCGGGGCTAAGGGAACACGTCCAAACTAAAACCCGCCGCATCTAAAGGAATACATCCCAACTAAAACCAGCCGGGTTTAAGGGTAGCCGTCCAAACTAAAACCAGCTGGGTCTAAGGGAATACGTCCAAACTAAAACCAGCCTGGTCTAAGGGTAGTCGTCCAAACTAAAACCAGCCGGGTGTAAGGGAATACGTCCAAACAAAACCAGCCCCGTGTAAGGGAATACATCCAAACTAAAGCCGGGTCTAAGGGAACACGTCGAAACCAGGACCATCCGGGTGTAAGGGAACACGTCCAAACTAAAACCAGCCGGGTCTAAGGGAATATGTCCAAACTAAAACCAGCCAGGTCTAAGGGAATACGTCCAAACGAAAACCAGCCAGGTCTAAGGGAACACGTCCAAACTAAAAACAGCCGGGTCAAAGGGAACACGTCCAAACTAAAACCAACCGGGTCGTAGGGAACACGTCCAAACTAAAACCAGCAGGGTCTTAGGGAACACGTCCAAACTAAAACCAACCGGGTTGTAGGGAACACGTCCAAACTAAAACCAGCAGGGTCGTAGGATACACTTCCAAATTAAAACCAGCCGGGTCTAAGGGAATACGTCAAACTAAAAACAGCCGGGTCTAAGGGAATACGTCCAAACTAAAACCAGCCGGGTCTAAGGGGACACGTCCAAACTAAAACCAGCCGCGTCTAAGGGAACACGTCCAAACTAAAACCAGCCGGGTGTAAGGGAATTCGTCCAAACTAAACCCAGGCAGGTCTAAGGGAACACGTCCAAACAAAACCAGCCAGGTCTAAGGGAATACGTCCAAACTAAAACCAGCCAAGTCTAAGGGAATACGTCCAAACTAAAACCAGCCGGGTCTAAGGGAATACGTCCAAACTAAAATCAGCCGGGTCGCAGGTAACACGTCCAAACTAAAACCAGCCGGGTCGAAGAGAACACGTCCAAACTAAAACCAGCCGGGTGTAAGGGAATACGTCCAAACTAAAACCAGCCGGGTCGAAGGGTAGCCGTCCAAACTAAAATCAGACGGGTCGTAGAGAACACATCCAAACTAAAACCAGCTGGGTCTAAGGGAACACTTCCAAACTAAAACCAACCGGGTTGTAATGTAGCCGTTCAAAGTAAAACCAGCCGGGTCTAAGGGTAGCCGTCCAAACTAAAACCAGCCGGGTCTAAGGGAATACGTCCAAACTAAAACCAGCCGGGTCTAAGGGAATACGTCGAAACTTAAGCCATCCGGGTCTAAGGGAACACGTCCAAACTGAAACCAGCCGGGTCTAAGGGAACACGTCCAAACTAAAACCAGCCGGGTCGAAGGGAAGACTTCCAGACTAAAACCAGCCGGGTCTAAGGGAACACGTCCAAACTAAAACCAGCAAGGTGTAAGGGAATACGTCCAAACTAAAACGAGCCGGGACTAAGGGTAGCCGTCCAAACTAAAATCAGCCGGGTCGTAGAGAACACATCCAAACTAAAACCAGCCGGGTCTAAGGGAACACGTCCAAACTAAAACCAACCGGGTCGTAAAGTAGCCTTTCAAACTAAAACCAGCCGGGTCTAAGGGTAGCCGTCCAAACTAAAACCAGCTGGGTCTAAGGGAATACGTCCAAACTAAAACCAGCCGGGTCAAAGGGCAGTCGTCCAAACTAAAACCAGCCGGGTCTAAGGGAATACGTCCAAACTAAAATCAGCCGGGTCGTAGGGAACACGTCCAAACTAAAACCAGCCGGGTCTAAGGGAATACGTCGAAAAATAAGCCATCCGGGTCTAAGGGAACACGTCCAAACTGAATCCAGTCGGGTCTAAGGGAACACGTCCAAACTAAAACCAGCCGGGTCTAAGGGAAGACTTCCAGACTAAAACCAGCCGGGTCTAAGCCATCCAAAATATAACCAGCCGGGTCTAAGGGAACACGTCCAAACTAAAACCAGCCGGGTCTAAGGGTAGCCTTCCAAACTAAAACCTGCCAGGTGTAAGGGAATACGTCCAAACAAAAACCAGCCAGGTCTAAGGGAACGCGTCCAAACTGAAGCCAGCAGGGTCTAAGGGAACACGTCCAAACTAAAACCAGCCGGGTCTAAGGGAACACGTCCAAACTAAAACCAGCCAGGTCTAAGGGAAAACTTCCAAACTAAAACCAGCCGGGTCTAAGGGAACACGTCCAAACTAAAACCAGCCAGGTGTAAGGGAATTCGTCCAAACTAAACCCAGCACCGTCTATGGAAATATGTCCAAACTAAAACGAACCGGGTCGTAGGGAACACATCCAAACTAAAACCAGCAGGGTCGTAGGATACATTTCCAAATTAAAACCAGCCGGGTCTAAGGGAATACGTCAAACTAAAAACAGCCGGGTCTAAGGGAATACGTCCAAACTAAAACCAGCCGGGTCTAAGGGGACACGTCCAAACTAAAACCAGCCGCGTCTAAGGGAATACATCCAAACTAAAACCAGCCGGGTGTAAGGGAATTCGTCCAAACTAAACCCAGGCAGGTCTAAGGGAACAAGTCCAAACAAAACCAGCCGGGTCTAAGGGAATACGTCCCAACCAAAACCAGCCGTGTCTAAGGGAATACGTCCAAACAAAACCAGCCGGGTCTAAGTGAACACGTCCAAACTAAAACCAGCCAAGTCTAAGGGAATACGTCCAAACTAAAACCAGCCGGGTGTAAGGGAATACGTCCAAACTAAAACCAGCCGGGTCTAAGGGTAGCCGTCCAAACTAAAATCAGCCGGGTCGTAGAGAACACATCCTAACTAAAACCAGCCGGGTCTAAGGGAACACGTCCAAACTAAAACCAACCGGGTCGTAATGTAGCCGTTCAAACTAAAACCAGCCGGGTCTAAGGGTAGCCGTCCAAACTAAAACCAGCTGGGTCTAAGGGAATACGTCCAAACTAAAACCAGCCGGGTCAAAGGGCAGTCGTCCAAACTAAAACCAGCCCCGTGTAAGGGAATACGTCCAAACTAAAACCAGCCGGGTCTAAGGGAATACGTCCAAACTAAAATCAGCCGGGTCGTAGGGAACACGTCCAAACTAAAACCAGCCGGGTCTAAGGGAATACGTCGAAAAATAAGCCATCCGGGTCTAAGGGAACACGTCCAAACTGAATCCAGCCGGGTCTAAGGGAACACGTCCAAACTAAAAACAGCCGGGTCTAAGGGAAGACTTCCAGACTAAAACCAGCCGGGTCTAAGTGTAGCCATCCAAACTATAACCAGCCGGGTCTAAGGGAACACGTCCAAACTAAAATCAGCCGGGTCAACGGGTCGCTGTCCAAACTAAAACCAGCCGGGTCTAAGGGTAGCCTTCCAAACTAAAACCTGCCAGGTGTAAGGGAATACGTCCAAACAAAAACCAGCCAGGCCTAAGGGAACACGTCCAAACTGAAGCCAGCCGGATCTAAAGGAACACGTCCAAACTAAAACCAGCCAGGTCTAAGGGAAAACTTCCAAACTAAAACCAGCCGGGTCTAAGGGAACACGTCCAATCTAAAATCAGCCGGGTCTAAGGGAACACGTCCAAACTAAAAACAGCCGGGCCTAAGGGAACACGTCCAAACTAAACCCAGCCAGGTCTAAGGGAACACGTCCAAACTAAAACCAGCCGGGTCTAAGGGAACACGTCCAAACTAAAACCAGCTGGGTGTAAGGGAATCCGCGCAATCTAAGACCTGCTGGGTCTAAGGGAAGACATCCAAACTAAAACCAGCACCGTCTATGGAAATATGTCCAAACTAAAACTAGCCGGGTCAAAGGGAATACGTCCAAACTAAAACCAGCCGGGTGTAAGGGAACACGTCCAAACTAAAACAAGCTGGGTCTAAGGGTAGCCATCCAAACTAAAACCAGCAGGGTGTAAGGGAATACGTCCAAAACTAAAACCAGCCGGGTCTAAGGGTAGCCGTCCAAACTAAAATCAGCCGGGTCGTAGAGAACACATCCAAACTAAAACCAGCCGGGTCTAACGGAACACGTCCAAACTAAAACCAACCGAGTCGTAAAGTAGCCGTTCAAACTAAAACCAGCCGGGTCTAAGGGTTGCCGTCCAAACTAAAACCAGCCCGGTCTAAGGGAACACGTCCAAACTAAAACCAGCCGATCTAAGGGAACACTTCCAAACTCAAACCAGCCGGGTCTAAGGGAACACGTCCAAACTAAAAGCAGCCTGGTCAAAGGGAAGGCTTCCAAACTAAAATCAGCAGGGTCGTACGGAACACGTCCAAACTAAAACCAGCCGGGTGTAAGGGAACACGTCCAAACTAAAACCAGCCGGGTCTAAGGGAACACGTCCAAACTAAAACCAGCCAGGTCTAAGGGAACACGTCCAAACTAAAAGCAGCCTAGTCTAAGGGAAGACTTCCAAACTAAAACCAGCAGGGTGTAAGGGAACACGTCCAAACTGAAACAAGCCAGGTCTAAGGGAACGCGTCCAAACTAAAAGCAGCCTGGTCTAAGGGAAGACTTCCAAACTAAAATCAGCAGGGTCGTAGGGAACACGTCCAAACTAAAACGAGCCAGGTCTAAGGGAACACGTCCAAACGAAAAACAGCCGGGTCTAAGGGAATACGTCCAAACTAAAACCAGTTGGGTCTAAGGGCAGCCGTCCAAAATAAAACCAGCCGGGTCTAAGGGCAGCCGTCCAAAATAAAATCAGCCGGGTGTAAGGGAATACGTCCAAACTAAACCCAGCCAGGTCTAAGGGTAGCCTTCCAATGTAAAAACAGCCGGGTCTAAGGGAATACGTCCAAACTGAAACCAGCCAGGTCTAAGGGTAGCCTTCCAAACTAAAACCTGCCCCGTGTAATGGAACACGTCCAAACTAAAACCAGCCGGGTCTAAGGGAACACGTCCAAACTAAAACCAGCCGGGTGGAAGGGAATACGTCCAAACTAAAATCAGCCGGGTCTAAGGGCAGCCGCCTAAACTAAAACAGCCGGGTGTAAGGGAATACGTCCAAACTAAACCCAGCCAGGTCTAAGGGTAGCCGTCCAAACTAAAACCAGCCCCGTGTAAGGGAATACGTCCAAATTAAAACCAGCCTGATCTAAGGGAACACGTCCAAACTAAAACCAGCCAGGTCTAAGGGAACACGTCCAAATTAAAACCAGCCGGGCGTAAGGGAACACGTCCAAACTAAAACCAGCCGGGTGTACGGGAACACGTCCAAATTAAAACCAGCCGGGTCTAAGGGAACACGTCTCAATTAAAACCAGCCGGGAGTAAGGGAACACGTCGAAACTAAAACCAGCCGGGACTAAGGGAACATGTCCAAATTAAAACCAGCCGGGTCAAAGGGAACACGTCCAAACTAAAACCAGCCGGGTCGAAGGGAACAGGTACAAACTAAAACCAGCCAGGTCAAAGGGAATACGTCCAAACTAAAAGCAGCCGTGTCTAAGGGAACACATCCAAACTAAAACCGGCCGGGTCTAAGGGAACACGTCCAAACTAAACCAGCCGGGTCTAAGGGAATCCGCGCAATCTAAGACCTGCTGGGTCTAAGGGAAGACGTCCAAACTAAAACCAGCACCGTCCATGGAAATATGTCCAAACTAAAACTAGCCGGGTCAAAGGGAATACGTCCAAACTAAAACCAGCCGGGTGTAAGGGAACACGTCCAAACTAAAACCAGCCGGGTCTAAGGGCAGCGGTCCAAAATAAAACCAGCCGGGTGTAAGGGAATACGTCCAAACCAAACCCAGCCAGGTCTAAGGGTAGCCTTCCAATGTAAAACCAGCCGGGTCTAAGGGAATACGTCCAAACTGAAACCAGCCTGGTCTAAGGGTAGCCGTCCAAACTAAAACCAGCTGGGTCTAAGGGAATACATCCAAACTAAAACCAACCTGGTCTAAGGGTAGTCGTCCAAACTAAAACCAGCCCCGTGTAAGGGAATACGTCCAAACTAAAACCATCCGGGTCTAAGGGAACACGTCCAAACTGAAACCAGCCGGGTCTAAGGGAACACGTCCAAACTGAAACCAGCCGGGTCTAAGGGAACACGTCCAAACTGAAACCAGCCGGGTCTAAGGGAACACGTCCAAACTGAAACCAGCCAGGTCTAAGGGTAGCCGTCCAAACTAAAACCAGCCCCGTGTAAGGGAACACGTCCAAACTGAAACCAGCCGGGTCTAAGGGAACACGTCCAAACTGAAACCAGCCGGGTCTAAGGGAACACGTCCAAACTGAAATCAGCCGGGTCTAAGGGAACACGTCCAAACTAAAACCAGCCAGGTCTAAGGGAACACGTCCAAACTAAAACCAGCCAGGTCTAAGGGAACACCTCCAAACAAAAAACAGCCGGGTCTAAGGGAACACGTCCAAACTAAAAGCAGCCTGGTCTAAGGGAAGACTTCCAAACTAAAACCAAACGGGTCTAAGGGAATACGTCCAAACTAAAACCAGCCGGGTCTAAGAGAACATGTCCAAACTAAAACCAGCCGCGTGTAAGGGAATACGTCCAAACTAAAACCAGCCATGTCTAAGGGAATACGTCCAAACTCAAACCAGCCGAATCTAAGGGCAGCCTTCCAAACAAAAACCTGCCGGGTCTAAGGAAATCCGTCCAAACTAAAACCAGCCGGGTCTAAGGGAAAACGTCCAAACTAAAACCAGCCGGGTCTAAGGGAAGACCTCCAAACTAAAAAAAACCGGGTCTAAGGGAATACATCCAAACTAAAAGCAGCCGGGTCTAAGCGTAGCTGTCCAAACTAAAACCAGCCCCGTGTAAGGGAATACGTCCAAACTAAAACCAGCCTGGTCTAAGGGAACACGTTCAAACTAAAACCAGCCCCGTGTAAGGGAATACGTCCAAACTAAAACCAGCCTGGTCTAAGGGAACACGTCCAAACTAAAACCAGCCGGGTCTAAGGGAACACGTCCAAATTAAAACCAGCCGGGTGTAAGGGAACACGTCCAAACTAAAACCAGCCGGGTCTAAGGGAACACGTCCAAATCTAAAACCAGCCGGGTGTAAGGGAACACGTCCAAACTAAAACCAGCCGGGTCTAAGGGAACACGTCCAAACTAAAACCAGCCGGGTGTAAGGGAACACGTCCAAACTAAAACCAGCCGGGTCTAAGGGAACACGTCCAAATTAAAACAAGCCAGGTGTAAGGGAACACGTCCAAACTAAAACCAGCCGGGTGTAAGTGAATACATCCAAAATAAAACCAGTCGGGTCTAAGGGAATGCGTCCAAACTAAAACCAGCCGGGTGTAAGGGAATACGTCCAAACTAAAACCAGCCGGGTCTAAGGGAATACGTCCAAACGAAAATCTGCCGGGTGTAAGGGCAGACTTCCAAACTAAAACCAGCCGGTTCTAAGGGAACACGTCCAAACTAAAACCAGCTGGGTCTAAGGGAATACGTCCAAACTGAAACAAGCCGGGTCTAAGGGAATACGTCCAGACTGAAATCAGCCGGGTCTAAGAGAATACGTCCAACCTAAAACCAGCAAGGTCTAAGGGAACAAGTCCAAACTAAAAACAGCCGGGCCTAAGGGAACACGTCCAAACTAAAACCAGCCGGGTCCAAGGGAACACGTCCAAACAAAAACCAGCCGGGTCGTAGGGAACACGTCCAAACTAAAACCAGCCGGGTCTAAGGGAATCTGTCCAAACTAAGACCAGCCGAGCCTAAGGGAACTAGTCCAAACTAAAACCCGCCGCATCTAAAGGAATACATCCAAACGAAAACCAGCCGGGTCTTAGGGTAGCCGTCCAAACCAAAACCAGCTGGGTCTAAGGGAATACGTCCAAACTAAAACCAGCCGGGTCTAAGGGTGGTCGTCCAAACTAAAACCAGCCCCGTGTAAGGGAATACGTCCAAACTAAAACCAGCTGGGTCTAAGGGAACACGTCGAAACTAAGACCATCCAGGTGTAAGGGAACACGTCCAAACTGAAACCAGCCGGGTCTAAGGGAATACGTCCAAACTAAAACCAGCCAGGTCTAAGGGAACACGTCCAAACTAAAACCAGCCGGGTGTAAGGGAATACGTCCAAACTAAAACCAGCCGGGTCAAAGGGAATACGTCCAAACTAAAACCAGCCAGGTCTGAGGGAACACGTCCAAACTAAAAACAGCCGGGTCCAAGGGAACACGTCCAAACTAAAACCAGCCGGGTCTAAGGGAATACGTCCAAACTAAAACCAGCCGGGTGTAAGGGAACACGTCCAAACAGAAACCAGCCAGGTCTAAGGGAACACGTCCAAACTGAAACCAGCCGGGTCTAAGGGAACACGTCCAAACTAAAACCAGCCGGGTCTAAGGGAATAAGTCCAAACTAAAACCAGCCGGGTCTAAGGGAACACGTCCAAACTAAAACAAGCCGGGTCTAAGGGAATACGTCCAGACTGAAATCAGCCGGGTCTAAGAGAATACGTCCAACCTAAAACCAGCAAGGTCTAAGGGAACACGTCCAAACTAAAAACAGCCGGGCCTAAGGGAACACGTCCAAACTAAAACCAGCCGGGTCCAAGGGAACACGTCCAAACAAAAACCAGCCGGGTCGTAGGGAACACGTCCAAACTAAAACCAGCCGGGTCTAAGGGAATCTGTCCAAACTAAGACCAGCCGAGCCTAAGGGAACTAGTCCAAACTAAAACCCGCCGCATCTAAAGGAATACATCCAAACGAAAACCAGCCGGATCTTAGGGTAGCCGTCCAAACCAAAACCAGCTGGGTCTAAGGGAATACGTCCAAACTAAAACCAGCCGGGTCTAAGGGTGGTCGTCCAAACTAAAACCAGCCCCGTGTAAGGGAATACGTCCAAACTAAAACCAGCTGGGTCTAAGGGAACACTTCGAAACTAAGACCATCCAGGTGTAAGGGAACACGTCCAAACTGAAACCAGCCGGGTCTAAGGGAATACGTCCAAACTAAAACCAGCCAGGTCTGAGGGAACACGTCCAAACTAAAAACAGCCGGGTCTAAGGGAACACGTCCAAACTAAAACCAGCCGGGTCAAAGGGAATACGTCCAAACTAAAACCAGCCAGGTCTGAGGGAACACGTCCAAACTAAAAACAGCCGGGTCCAAGGGAACACGTCCAAACTAAAACCAGCCGGGTCTAAGGGAATACGTCCAAACTAAAACCAGCCGGGTGTAAGGGAACACGTCCAAACAGAAACCAGCCAGGTCTAAGGGAACACGTCCAAACTGAAACCAGCCGGGTCTAAGGGAACACGTCCAAACTAAAACCAGCCGGGTCTAAGGGAATAAGTCCAAACTAAAACCAGCCGGGTCTAAGGGAACACGTCCAAACTAAAACAAGCCGGGTCTAAGGGAATACGTCCAGACTGAAATCAGCCGGGTCTAAGAGAATACGTCCAACCTAAAACCAGCAAGGTCTAAGGGAACACGTCCAAACTAAAAACAGCCGGGCCTAAGGGAACACGTCCAAACTAAAACCAGCCGGGTCCAAGGGAACACGTCCAAACAAAAACCAGCCGGGTCGTAGGGAACACGTCCAAACTAAAACCAGCCGGGTCTAAGGGAATCTGTGCAAACTAAGACCAGCCGAGCCTAAGGGAACTAGTCCAAACTAAAACCCGCCGCATCTAAAGGAATACATCCAAACGAAAACCAGCCGGGTCTTAGGGTAGCCGTCCAAACCAAAACCAGCTGGGTCTAAGGGAATACGTCCAAACTAAAACCAGCCGGGTCTAAGGGTGGTCGTCCAAACTAAAACCAGCCCCGTGTAAGGGAATACGTCCAAACTAAAACCAGCTGGGTCTAAGGGAACACTTCGAAACTAAGACCATCCAGGTGTAAGGGAACACGTCCAAACTGAAACCAGCCGGGTCTAAGGGAATACGTCCAAACTAAAACCAGCCAGGTCTGAGGGAACACGTCCAAACTAAAAACAGCCGGGTCTAAGGGAACACGTCCAAACTAAAACCAGCCGGGTCTAAGGGAATACGTCCAAACTAAAACCAGCCGGGACTAAGGGAACACGACCAAACTAAAACCAGCCGGGTCGAAGGGAATACGTCCAAACTAAAACCAGCCGGGTCAAAGGGAACACGTCCAAACTAAAACCAGCCGGGTCTAAGGGAACACGTCCAAACTAAAAGCAGCCGTGTCTAAGGGAAGACTTCCAAACTAAAATCAGCAGGGTCGTAGGGAACACGTCCAAACTAAAACCAGCCGGGTGTAAGGGAACACATCCAAACTAAAAACAGCAGGGTCTAAGGGAATACGTCCAAACTAAAACCAGTTGGGTCCAAGGGCAGCCATCCAAAATAAAACCAGCCGGGTCTAAGGGCAGCCGTCCAAAATAAAACCAGCCGGGTGTAAGGGAATACGTCCAAACTAAACCCAGCCAGGTCTCAGGGTAGCCTTCCAATGTAAAAACAGCCGGGTCTAAGGGAATACGTCCAAACTGAAACCAGCCAGGTCTAAGGGTAGCCTTCCAAACTAAAACCTGCCCCGTGTAATGGAACACGTCCAAACTAAAACCAGCCGGGTCTAAGGGAACACGTCCAAACTAAAACCAGCCGGGAGGAAGGGAATACGTCCAAACTAAAATCAGCCGGGTCTAAGGGCAGCCGCCTAAACTAAAACAGCCGGGTGTAAGGGAATACGTCAAAACTAAACCCAGCCAGGTCTAAGGGTAGCCTTCCAAACTAAAACCTGCCCCATGTAAGGGAACACGTGCAAACTGAAACCAGCCAGGTCTAAGGGTAGCCTTCCAAACTAAAACCTGCCCCGTGTAAGGGAACACGCCCAAACTAAAAGCACCTGGTCTAAGGGTAGCCGTCCAAACTAAAACCAGCACCGTTTAAGGGAATACGTCCAAATTAAAACTAGCCTGGTCTAAGGGAACACGTCCAAACTAAAACCAGCCGGGTCTAAGGGAACACGTCCAAATTAAAACCAGCCGGGTGTAAGGGAACACGTCCAAACTAAAACCAGCCGGGTGTAAGGGAACACGTCCAAATTAAAACCAGCCGGGTCTAAGGGAACACGTCTAAATTAAAACCAGCCGGGTGTAAGGGAACACGTCCAAACTAAAACCAGCCTGGTCTAAGGGTAGCCGTCCAAACTAAAACCAGCTGGGTCTAAGGGAATACGTCCAAACTAAAACCAACCTGGTCTAAGGGTAGTCGTCCAAACTAAAACCATCCCCGTGTAAGGGAAAACGTCCAAACTAAAACCATCCGGGTCTAAGGGAACACGTCCAAACTAAAACCAGCCGGGTCTAAGGGAATACGTCCAAACTAAAACCAACCTGGTCTAAGGGTAGTCGTCCAAACTAAAACCATCCCCGTGTAAGGGAACACGTCCAAACTAAAACCATCCCCGTGTAAGGGAACACGTCCAAGCTAAAACCATCCGGGTCTAAGGGAACACGTCCAAACTGAAACCAGCCGGGTCTAAGGGAACACGTCCAAACTGAATCCAGCCAGGTCTAAGGGAACACGTCCAAACTAAAACCAGCCAGGTCAAAGGGAACACGTCCAAACTAAAACCAGCCGGGTCCAAGGGAACACGTCCAAACTAAAAGCAGCCTGGTCTAAGGGAAGACTTCCAAACTAAAACCAAACGGGTCTAAGGGAATACGTCCAAACTAAAACCAGCCGGGTCAAAGAGAACACGTCCGAACTAAAACCAGCCGCGTGTAAGGGAATACGTCCAAACTAAAACCAGCCGTGCCTAAGGGAATACGTCCAAACTAAAACCAGCCGTGTCTAAGGGAATACGTCCAAACTAAAACCAGCCGAATCTAAGGGCAGCCTTCCAAACTAAAACCTGCCGGGTCTAAGGAAATCCGTCCAAACTAAAACCAGCCGGGTCTAAGGGAACACGTCCAAACTAAAACCAGCCAGGTCTAAGGGAACACGTCCAAATTAAAACCAGCTGGGTGTAAGGGAACACGTCCAAACTAAAACCAGCCGGGTGTAAGGGAACATGTCCAAACTAAAACCAGCCGGGTCTAAGGGAACACATCCAAATTAAAACCAGCCGGGACTAAGGGAACACGTCCAAACTAAAACCAGCCGGGTGTAAGGGAACATGTCCAAACTAAAAACAGCCGGGTCTAAGGGAACATGTCCAAATTAAAACCAGCCGGGTGTAAGGGAACACGTCCAAACTAAAACCAGCCGGGTGTAAGGGAATACATCCAAAATAAAACCAGCCGGGTCTAAGGGAATGCGTCCAAACTAAAACAAGCCGGGTGTAAGGGTAGCCGTCCAAACTAAAACCAGCCGGGTCTAAGGGAATACGTCCAAACTAAAACCAGCCGGGTGTAAGGGAACACGTCCAAACTAAAACCAGCCGGGTCTAAGGGAACACATCCAAATTAAAACCAGCCGGGTCTAAGGGAACACGTCCAAACTAAAACCAGCCGGGTGTAAGGGAACATGTCCAAACTAAAACCAGCCGGTTCTAAGGGAACACGTCCAAACTAAAACCAGCTGGGTCTAAGGGAATACGTCCAAACTGAAACAAGCCGGGTCTAAGGGAATACGTCCAGACTGAAATCAGCCGGGTCTAAGAGAATACGTCCAACCTAAAACCAGCAAGGTCTAAGGGAACACGTCCAAACTAAAAACAGCCGGGTCTAAGGGAATACGTCCAAACTAAAACCAGTTGGGTCCAAGGGCAGCCGTCCAAAATAAAACCAGCCGGGTCTAAGGGCAGCCGTCCAAAATAAAAACAGCCGGGTGTAAGGGAATACGTCCAAACTAAACCCAGCCAGGTCTAAGGGTAGCCTTCCAATGTAAAAACAGCCGGGTCTAAGGGAATACGTCCAAACTGAAACCAGCCAGGTCTAAGGGTAGCCTTCCAAACTAAAACCTGCCCCGTGTAATGAAACACGTCCGAACTAAAACCAGCCGGGTCTAAGGGAACACGTCCAAACTAAAACCAGCCGGTTGGAAGGGAATACGTCCAAACTAAAATCAGCCGGGTCTAAGGGCAGCCGCCTAAACTAAAACAGCCGGGTGTAAGGGAATACGTCCAAACTAAACCCAGCCAGGTCTAAGGGTAGCCTTCCAAACTAAAACCTGCCCCACGTAAGGGAACACGTCCAAACTGAAACCAGCCAGGTCTAAGGGTATCCGTCCAAACTAAAACCAGCCCCGTGTAAGGGAACACGTCCAAACTGAAACCAGCCGGGTCTAAGGGAACACGTCCAAACTGAAACCAGCCGGGTCTAAGGGAACACGTCCAAACTGAAATCAGCCGGGTCTAAGGGAACACGTCCAAACTAAAACCAGCCAGGTCTAAGGGAACACGTCCAAACTAAAACCAGCCAGGTCTAAGGGAACACCTCCAAACAAAAAACAGCCGGGTCTAAGGGAACACGTCCAAACTAAAAGCAGCCTGGTCTAAGGGAAGACTTCCAAACTAAAACCAAACGGGTCTAAGGGAATACGTCCAAACTAAAACCAGCCGGGTCTAAGAGAACATGTCCAAACTAAAACCAGCCGCGTGTAAGGGAATACGTCCAAACTAAAACCAGCCATGTCTAAGGGAATATGTCCAAACTAAAACCAGCCGAATCTAAGGGCAGCCTTCCAAACAAAAACCTGCCGGGTCTAAGGAAATCCGTCCAAACTAAAACCAGCCGGGTCTAAGGGAAAACGTCCAAACTAAAACCAGCCGGGTCTAAGGGAAGACCTCCAAACTAAAAAAAACCGGGTCTAAGGGAATACATCCAAACTAAAAGCAGCCGGGTCTAAGCGTAGCTGTCCAAACTAAAACCAGCCCCGTGTAAGGGAATACGTCCAAACTAAAACCAGCCTGGTCTAAGGGAACACCTTCAAACTAAAACCAGCCCCGTGTAAGGGAATACGTCCAAACTAAAACCAGCCGGGTGTAAGGGAACACGTCCAAACTAAAACCAGCCGGGTCTAAGGGAACACGTCCAAATCTAAAACCAGCCGGGTGTAAGGGAACACGTCCAAACTAAAACCAGCCGGGTCTAAGGGAACACGTCCAAACTAAAACCAGCCGGGTCTAAGGGTAGCCGTCCAAACCAAAACCAGCCGGGTCTAAGGGAATACGTCCAAACTAAAACCAGCCGTGTCTAAGGGTGGTCGTCCAAACTAAAACCAGACCCGTGTAAGGGAATACGTCCAAACTAAAACCAGCCGGGTCTAAGGGAACACGTCGAAACTAAGACCATCCAGGTGTAAGGGAACACGTCCAAACTGAAACCAGCCGGGTCTAAGGGAATACGTCCAAACTAAAACCAGCCAGGTTTAAGGGAACACGTCCAAACTAAAACCAGCCGAGTGTAAGGGAATACGTCCAAACTAAAACCAGCCGTGTCAAAGGGAATACGTCCAAACTAAAACCAGCCAGGTCTTAGGGAACACGTCCAAACTAAAAACAGCCGGGTCTAAGGGAACACGTCCAAACTAAAAGCAGCCTGGTCTAAGGGAAGACTTCCAAACTAAAACCAGCCGGGTGTAAGGGAACACGTCCAAACAGAAACCAGCCAGGTCTAAGGGAACACGTCCAAACTGAAACCAGCCGGGTCTAAGGGAACACGTCCAAACTAAAACCAGCCGGGTCTAAGGGAATAAGTCCAAACTAAAACCAGCCGGGTCCAAGGGAACACGTCCAAACTAAAACCAGCCGGGTCTAAGGGAATACGTCCAAACGAAAATCAGCCGGGTGTAAGGGCAGACTTCCAAACTAAAACCAGCCGGTTCTAAGGGAACACGTCCAAACTAAAACCAGCTGGGTCTAAGGGAATACGTCCAAACTGAAACAAGCCGGGTCTAAGGGAATACGTCCAGACTGAAATCAGCCGGGTCTAAGAGAATACGTCCAACCTAAAACCAGCAAGGTCTAAGGGAACACGTCCAAACTAAAAACAGCCGGGCCTAAGGGAACACGTCCAAACTAAAACCAGCCGGGTCCAAGGGAACACGTCCAAACAAAAACCAGCCGGGTCGTAGGGAACACGTCCAAACTAAAACCAGCCGGGTCTAAGGGAATCTGTCCAAACTAAGACCAGCCGAGCCTAAGGGAACTAGTCCAAACTAAAACCCGCCGCATCTAAAGGAATACATCCAAACGAAAACCAGCCGGGTCTTAGGGTAGCCGTCCAAACCAAAACCAGCTGGGTCTAAGGGAATACGTCCAAACTAAAACCAGCCGGGTCTAAGGGTGGTCGTCCAAACTAAAACCAGCCCCGTGTAAGGGAATACGTCCAAACTAAAACCAGCTGGGTCTAAGGGAACACGTCGAAACTAAGACCATCCAGGTGTAAGGGAACACGTCCAAACTGAAACCAGCCGGGTCTAAGGGAATACGTCCAAACTAAAACCAGCCAGGTCTAAGGGAACACGTCCAAAATAAAACCAGCCGGGTGTAAGGGAATACGTCCAAACTAAAACCAGCCGGGTCAAAGGGAATACGTCCAAACTAAAACCAGCCAGGTCTGAGGGAACACGTCCAAACTAAAAACAGCCGGGTCTAAGGGAACACGTCCAAACTAAAACCAGCCGGGTCTAAGGGAATACGTCCAAACTAAAACCAGCCGGGTGTAAGGGAACACGTCCAAACAGAAACCAGCCAGGTCTAAGGGAACACGTCCAAACTGAAACCAGCCGGGTCTAAGGGAACACGTCCAAACTAAAACCAGCCGGGTCTAAGGGAATAAGTCCAAACTAAAACCAGCCGGGTCTAAGGGAACACGTCCAAACTAAAACCAGCCGGGTCTAAGGGAACACGTCCAAACTAAAACCAGCCGGGTCCAAGGGAACACGTCCAAACTAAAACCAGCCGGGTCTAAGGGAATACGTCCAAACGAAAATCAGCCGGGTGTAAGGGCAGACTTCCAAACTAAAACCAGCCGGTTCTAAGGGAACACGTCCAAACTAAAACCAGCTGGGTCTAAGGGAATACGTCCAAACTGAAACAAGCCGGGTCTAAGGGAATACGTCCAGACTGAAATCAGCCGGGTCTAAGAGAATACGTCCAACCTAAAACCAGCAAGGTCTAAGGGAACACGTCCAAACTAAAAACAGCCGGGCCTAAGGGAACACGTCCAAACTGAAACCAGCCGGGTCCAAGGGAACACGTCCAAACAAAAACCAGCCGGGTCGTAGGGAACACGTCCAAACTAAAACCAGCCGGGTCTAAGGGAATCTGTCCAAACTAAGACCAGCCGAGCCTAAGGGAACTAGTCCAAACTAAAACCCGCCGCATCTAAAGGAATACATCCAAACGAAAACCAGCCGGGTCTTAGGGTAGCCGTCCAAACCAAAACCAGCTGGGTCTAAGGGAATACGTACAAACTAAAACCAGCCGGGTCTAAGGGTGGTCGTCCAAACTAAAACCAGCCCCGTGTAAGGGAATACGTCCAAACTAAAACCAGCTGGGTCTAAAGGAACACGTCGAAACTAAGACCATCCAGGTGTAAGGGAACACGTCCAAACTGAAACCAGCCGGGTCTAAGGGAATACGTCCAAACTAAAACCAGCCAGGTCTAAGGGAACACGTCCAAACTAAAACGAGCCGGGTGTAAGGGAATACGTCCAAACTAAAACCAGCCGGGTCAAAGGGAATACGTCCAAACTAAAACCAGCCAGGTCTGAGGGAACACGTCCAAACTAAAAACAGCCGGGTCTAAGGGAACACGTCCAAACTAAAACCAGCCGGGTCTAAGGGAATACGTCCAAACTAAAACCAGCCGGGACTAAGGGAACACGTCCAAACTAAAACCAGCCGGGTCGAAGGGAATACGTCCAAACTAAAACCAGCCGGGTCAAAGGGAACACGTCCAAACTAAAAACAGCCGGGTCTAAGGGAACACGTCCAAACTAAAAGCAGCCGTGTCTAAGGGAAGACTTCCAAACTAAAATCAGCAGGGTCGTAGGGAACACGTCCAAACTAAAACCAGCCGGGTGTAAGGGAACACATCCAAACTAAAAACAGCAGGGTCTAAGGGAATACGTCCAAACTAAAACCAGTTGGGTCCAAGGGCAGCCATCCAAAATAAAACCAGCCGGGTCTAAGGGCAGCCGTCCAAAATAAAACCAGCCGGGTGTAAGGGAATACGTCCAAACTAAACCCAGCCAGGTCTCAGGGTAGCCTTCCAATGTAAAAACAGCCGGGTCTAAGGGAATACGTCCAAACTGAAACCAGCCAGGTCTAAGGGTAGCCTTCCAAACTAAAACCTGCCCCGTGTAATGGAACACGTCCAAACTAAAACCAGCCGGGTCTAAGGGAACACGTCCAAACTAAAACCAGCCGGGAGGAAGGGAATACGTCCAAACTAAAATCAGCCGGGTCTAAGGGCAGCCGCCTAAACTAAAACAGCCGGGTGTAAGGGAATACGTCAAAACTAAACCCAGCCAGGTCTAAGGGTAGCCTTCCAAACTAAAACCTGCCCCATGTAAGGGAACACGTGCAAACTGAAACCAGCCAGGTCTAAGGGTAGCCTTCCAAACTAAAACCTGCCCCGTGTAAGGGAACACGCCCAAACTAAAAGCACCTGGTCTAAGGGTAGCCGTCCAAACTAAAACCAGCCCCGTTTAAGGGAATACGTCCAAATTAAAACTAGCCTGGTCTAAGGGAACACGTCCAAACTAAAACCAGCCGGGTCTAAGGGAACACGTCCAAATTAAAACCAGCCGGGTGTAAGGGAACACGTCCAAACTAAAACCAGCCGGGTGTAAGGGAACACGTCCAAATTAAAACCAGCCGGGTCTAAGGGAACACGTCTAAATTAAAACCAGCCGGGTGTAAGGGAACACGTCCAAACTAAAACCAGCCTGGTCTAAGGGTAGCCGTCCAAACTAAAACCAGCTGGGTCTAAGGGAATACGTCCAAACTAAAACCAACCTGGTCTAAGGGTAGTCGTCCAAACTAAAACCATCCCCGTGTAAGGGAAAACGTCCAAACTAAAACCATCCGGGTCTAAGGGAACACGTCCAAACTAAAACCAGCCGGGTCTAAGGGAATACGTCCAAACTAAAACCAACCTGGTCTAAGGGTAGTCGTCCAAACTAAAACCATCCCCGTGTAAGGGAACACGTCCAAACTAAAACCATCCCCGTGTAAGGGAACACGTCCAAGCTAAAACCATCCGGGTCTAAGGGAACACGTCCAAACTGAAACCAGCCGGGTCTAAGGGAACACGTCCAAACTGAATCCAGCCAGGTCTAAGGGAACACGTCCAAACTAAAACCAGCCAGGTCAAAGGGAACACGTCCAAACTAAAACCAGCCGGGTCCAAGGGAACACGTCCAAACTAAAAGCAGCCTGGTCTAAGGGAAGACTTCCAAACTAAAACCAAACGGGTCTAAGGGAATACGTCCAAACTAAAACCAGCCGGGTCAAAGAGAACACGTCCGAACTAAAACCAGCCGCGTGTAAGGGAATACGTCCAAACTAAAACCAGCCGTGCCTAAGGGAATACGTCCAAACTAAAACCAGCCGTGTCTAAGGGAATACGTCCAAACTAAAACCAGCCGAATCTAAGGGCAGCCTTCCAAACTAAAACCTGCCGGGTCTAAGGAAATCCGTCCAAACTAAAACCAGCCGGGTCTAAGGGAACACGTCCAAACTAAAACCAGCCAGGTCTAAGGGAACACGTCCAAATTAAAACCAGCTGGGTGTAAGGGAACACGTCCAAACTAAAACCAGCCGGGTGTAAGGGAACATGTCCAAACTAAAACCAGCCGGGTCTAAGGGAACACATCCAAATTAAAACCAGCCGGGTCTAAGGGAACACGTCCAAACTAAAACCAGCCGGGTGTAAGGGAACATGTCCAAACTAAAAACAGCCGGGTCTAAGGGAACATGTCCAAATTAAAACCAGCCGGGTGTAAGGGAACACGTCCAAACTAAAACCAGCCGGGTGTAAGGGAATACATCCAAAATAAAACCAGCCGGGTCTAAGGGAATGCGTCCAAACTAAAACAAGCCGGGTGTAAGGGTAGCCGTCCAAACTAAAACCAGCCGGGTCTAAGGGAATACGTCCAAACTAAAACCAGCCGGGTGTAAGGGCAGACTTCCAAACTAAAACCAGCCGGTTCTAAGGGAACACGTCCAAACTAAAACCAGCTGGGTCTAAGGGAATACGTCCAAACTGAAACAAGCCGGGTCTAAGGGAATACGTCCAGACTGAAATCAGCCGGGTCTAAGAGAATACGTCCAACCTAAAACCAGCAAGGTCTAAGGGAACACGTCCAAACTAAAAACATCCGGGTCTAAGGGAATACGTCCAAACTAAAACCAGTTGGGTCCAAGGGCAGCCGTCCAAAATAAAACCAGCCGGGTCTAAGGGCAGCCGTCCAAAATAAAATCAGCCGGGTGTAAGGGAATACGTCCAAACTAAACCCAGCCAGGTCTAAGGGTAGCCTTCCAATGTAAAAACAGCCGGGTCTAAGGGAATACGTCCAAACTGAAACCAGCCAGGTCTAAGGGTAGCCTTCCAAACTAAAACCTGCCCCGTGTAATGAAACACGTCCGAACTAAAACCAGCCAGGTCTAAGGGAACACGTCCAAACTAAAACCAGCCGGTTGGAAGGGAATACGTCCAAACTAAAATCAGCCGGGTCTAAGGGCAGCCGCCTAAACTAAAACAGCCGGGTGTAAGGGAATACGTCCAAACTAAACCCAGCCAGGTCTAAGGGTAGCCTTCCAAACTAAAACCTGCCCCACGTAAGGGAACACGTCCAAACTGAAACCAGCCAGGTCTAAGGGTAGCCGTCCAAACTAAAACCAGCCCCGTGTAAGGGAACACGTCCAAACTGAAACCAGCCGGGTCTAAGGGAACACGTCCAAACTGAAACCAGCCGGGTCTAAGGGAACACGTCCAAACTGAAATCAGCCGGGTCTAAGGGAACACGTCCAAACTAAAACCAGCCAGGTCTAAGGGAACACGTCCAAACTAAAACCAGCCAGGTCTAAGGGAACACCTCCAAACAAAAAACAGCCGGGTCTAAGGGAACACGTCCAAACTAAAAGCAGCCTGGTCTAAGGGAAGACTTCCAAACTAAAACCAAACGGGTCTAAGGGAATACGTCCAAACTAAAACCAGCCGGGTCTAAGAGAACATGTCCAAACTAAAACCAGCCGCGTGTAAGGGAATACGTCCAAACTAAAACCAGCCATGTCTAAGGGAATACGTCCAAACTAAAACCAGCCGAATCTAAGGGCAGCCTTCCAAACAAAAACCTGCCGGGTCTAAGGAAATCCGTCCAAACTAAAACCAGCCGGGTCTAAGGGAAAACGTCCAAACTAAAACCAGCCGGGTCTAAGGGAAGACCTCCAAACTAAAAAAAACCGGGTCTAAGGGAATACATCCAAACTAAAAGCAGCCGGGTCTAAGCGTAGCTGTCCAAACTAAAACCAGCCCCGTGTAAGGGAATAGGTCCAAACTAAAACCAGCCTGGTCTAAGGGAACACCTTCAAACTAAAACCAGCCCCGTGTAAGGGAATACGTCCAAACTAAAACCAGCCTGGTCTAAGGGAACACGTCCAAACTAAAACCAGCCGGGTCTAAGGGAACACGTCCAAATTAAAACCAGCCGGGTGTAAGGGAACACGTCCAAACTAAAACCAGCCGGGTCTAAGGGAACACGTCCAAATCTAAAACCAGCCGGGTGTAAGGGAACACGTCCAAACTAAAACCAGCCGGGTCTAAGTGAACACGTCCAAACTAAAACCAGCCGGGTCTAAGGGTAGCCGTCCAAACCAAAACCAGCCGGGTCTAAGGGAATACGTCCAAACTAAAACCAGCCGTGTCTAAGGGTGGTCGTCCAAACTAAAACCAGACCCGTGTAAGGGAATACGTCCAAACTAAAACCAGCCGGGTCTAAGGGAACACGTCGAAACTAAGACCATCCAGGTGTAAGGGAACACGTCCAAACTGAAACCAGCCGGGTCTAAGGGAATACGTCCAAACTAAAACCAGCCAGGTTTAAGGGAACACGTCCAAACTAAAACCAGCCGGGTGTAAGGGAATACGTCCAAACTAAAACCAGCCGTGTCAAAGGGAATACGTCCAAACTAAAACCAGCCAGGTCTTAGGGAACACGTCCAAACTAAAAACAGCCGGGTCTAAGGGAACACGTCCAAACTAAAAGCAGCCTGGTCTAAGGGAAGACTTCCAAACTAAAACCAGCCGGGTGTAAGGGAACACGTCCAAACAGAAACCAGCCAGGTCTAAGGGAACACGTCCAAACTGAAACCAGCCGGGTCTAAGGGAACACGTCCAAACTAAAACCAGCCGGGTCTAAGGGAATAAGTCCAAACTAAAACCAGCCGGGTCCAAGGGAACACGTCCAAACTAAAACCAGCCGGGTCTAAGGGAACACGTCCAAACTAAAACCAGCCGGGTCTAAGGGAATACGTCCAAACTAAAACCAGCCGGGTGTAAGGGCAGACTTCCAAACTAAAACCAGCCGGTTCTAAGGGAACACGTCCAAACTAAAACCAGCTGGGTCTAAGGGAATACGTCCAAACTGAAACAAGCCGGGTCTAAGGGAATACGTCCAGACTGAAATCAGCCGGGTCTAAGAGAATACGTCCAACCTAAAACCAGCAAGGTCTAAGGGAACACGTCCAAACTAAAAACAGCCGGGCCTAAGGGAACACGTCCAAACTAAAACCAGCCGGGTCCAAGGGAACACGTCCAAACAAAAACCAGCCGGGTCGTAGGGAACACGTCCAAACAAAAACCAGCCGGGTCTAAGGGAATCTGTCCAAACTAAGACCAGCCGAGCCTAAGGGAACTAGTCCAAACTAAAACCCGCCGCATCTAAAGGAATACATCCAAACGAAAACCAGCCGGGTCTTAGGGTAGCCGTCCAAACCAAAACCAGCTGGGTCTAAGGGAATACGTCCAAACTAAAACCAGCCGGGTCTAAGGGTGGTCGTCCAAACTAAAACCAGCCCCGTGTAAGGGAATACGTCCAAACTAAAACCAGCTGGGTCTAAGGGAACACGTCGAAACTAAGACCATCCAGGTGTAAGGGAACACGTCCAAACTGAAACCAGCCGGGTCTAAGGGAATACGTCCAAACTAAAACCAGCCAGGTCTAAGGGAACACGTCCAAACTAAAACCAGCCGGGTGTAAGGGAATACGTCCAAACTAAAACCAGCCGGGTCAAAGGGAATACGTCCAAACTAAAACCAGCCAGGTCTGAGGGAACACGTCCAAACTAAAAACAGCCGGGTCTAAGGGAACACATCCAAACTAAAACCAGCCGGGTCTAAGGGAATACGTCCAAACTAAAACCAGCCGGGTGTAAGGGAACACGTCCAAACAGAAACCAGCCAGGTCTAAGGGAACACGTCCAAACTGAAACCAGCCGGGTCTAAGGGAACACGTCCAAACTAAAACCAGCCGGGTCTAAGGGAATAAGTCCAAACTAAAACCAGCCGGGTCTAAGGGAACACGTCCAAACTAAAACCAGCCGGGTCTAAGGGAATACGTCCAAACGAAAATCAGCCGGGTGTAAGGGCAGACTTCCAAACTAAAACCAGCCGGTTCTAAGGGAACACGTCCAAACTAAAACCAGCTGGGTCTAAGGGAATACGTCCAAACTGAAACAAGCCGGGTCTAAGGGAATACGTCCAGACTGAAATCAGCCGGGTCTAAGAGAATACGTCCAACCTAAAACCAGCAAGGTCTAAGGGAACACGTCCAAACTAAAAACAGCCGGGCCTAAGGGAACACGTCCAAACTGAAACCAGCCGGGTCCAAGGGAACACGTCCAAACAAAAACCAGCCGGGTCGTAGGGAACACGTCCAAACTAAAACCAGCCGGGTCTAAGGGAATCTGTCCAAACTAAGACCAGCCGAGCCTAAGGGAACTAGTCCAAACTAAAACCCGCCGCATCTAAAGGAATACATCCAAACGAAAACCAGCCGGGTCTTAGGGTAGCCGTCCAAACCAAAACCAGCTGGGTCTAAGGGAATACGTACAAACTAAAACCAGCCGGGTCTAAGGGTGGTCGTCCAAACTAAAACCAGCCCCGTGTAAGGGAATACGTCCAAACTAAAACCAGCTGGGTCTAAAGGAACACGTCGAAACTAAGACCATCCAGGTGTAAGGGAACACGTCCAAACTGAAACCAGCCGGGTCTAAGGGAATACGTCCAAACTAAAACCAGCCAGGTCTAAGGGAACACGTCCAAACTAAAACGAGCCGGGTGTAAGGGAATACGTCCAAACTAAAACCAGCCGGGTCAAAGGGAATACGTCCAAACTAAAACCAGCCAGGTCTGAGGGAACACGTCCAAACTAAAAACAGCCGGGTCTAAGGGAACACGTCCAAACTAAAACCAGCCGGGTCTAAGGGAATACGTCCAAACTAAAACCAGCCGGGACTAAGGGAACACGTCCAAACTAAAACCAGCCGGGTCGAAGGGAATACGTCCAAACTAAAACCAGCCGGGTCAAAGGGAACACGTCCAAACTAAAAACAGCCGGGTCTAAGGGAACACGTCCAAACTAAAAGCAGCCGTGTCTAAGGGAAGACTTCCAAACTAAAATCAGCAGTGTCGTAGGGAACACGTCCAAACTAAAACCAGCCGGGTGTAAGGGAACACATCCAAACTAAAAACAGCAGGGTCTAAGGGAATACGTCCAAACTAAAACCAGTTGGGTCCAAGGGCAGCCATCCAAAATAAAACCAGCCGGGTCTAAGGGCAGCCGTCCAAAATAAAACCAGCCGGGTGTAAGGGAATACGTCCAAACTAAACCCAGCCAGGTCTCAGGGTAGCCTTCCAATGTAAAAACAGCCGGGTCTAAGGGAATACGTCCAAACTGAAACCAGCCAGGTCTAAGGGTAGCCTTCCAAACTAAAACCTGCCCCGTGTAATGGAACACGTCCAAACTAAAACCAGCCGGGTCTAAGGGAACACGTCCAAACTAAAACCAGCCGGGAGGAAGGGAATACGTCCAAACTAAAATCAGCCGGGTCTAAGGGCAGCCGCCTAAACTAAAACAGCCGGGTGTAAGGGAATACGTCAAAACTAAACCCAGCCAGGTCTAAGGGTAGCCTTCCAAACTAAAACCTGCCCCATGTAAGGGAACACGTGCAAACTGAAACCAGCCAGGTCTAAGGGTAGCCTTCCAAACTAAAACCTGCCCCGTGTAAGGGAACACGCCCAAACTAAAAGCACCTGGTCTAAGGGTAGCCGTCCAAACTAAAACCAGCCCCGTTTAAGGGAATACGTCCAAATTAAAACTAGCCTGGTCTAAGGGAACACGTCCAAACTAAAACCAGCCAGGTCTAAGGGAATACGTCCAAATTAAAACCAGCCGGGTGTAAGGGAACACGTCCAAACTAAAACCAGCGGGGTGTAAGGGAACACGTCCAAATTAAAACCAGCCGGGTCTAAGGGAACACGTCTAAATTAAAACCAGCCGGGTGTAAGGGAACACGTCCAAACTAAAACCAGCCTGGTCTAAGGGTAGCCGTCCAAACTAAAACCAGCTGGGTCTAAGGGAATACGTCCAAACTAAAACCAACCTGGTCTAAGGGTAGTCGTCCAAACTAAAACCATCCCCGTGTAAGGGAATACGTCCAAACTAAAACCATCCGGGTCTAAGGGAACACGTCCAAACTGAAACCAGCCGGGTCTAAGGGAACACGTCCAAACTGAATCCAGCCAGGTCTAAGGGAACACGTCCAAACTAAAACCAGCCAGGTCTAAGGGAACACGTCCAAACTAAAACCAGCCGGGTCCAAGGGAACACGTCCAAACTAAAAGCAGCCTGGTCTAAGGGAAGACTTCCAAACTAAAACCAAACGGGTCTAAGGGAATACGTCCAAACTGAAACCAGCCGATCCAAGGGAACACTTCCAAACTCAAACCAGCTGGGTGTAAGGGAATACGTCCAAACTAAAACCAGCCAGGTCTAAGGGAACACGTCCAAACTAAAACGAGCCGAGTGTAAGGGATTACGTCCAAACTAAAAACAGGCGGGTCTAAGGGAACACGTCCAAACTAAAAGCAGCCTGGTCTAAGGGAAGACTTCCAAACTAAAACCAGCCGGGTGTAAGGGAACACGTCCAAACTGAAACCAGCCAGGTCTAAGGGAACACGTCCAAACTAAAAACAGCCGGGTCTAAGGGAATACGTCCAAACTAAAACCAGTTGGGTCTAAGGGCAGCCGTCCAAAATAAAACCAGCCGGGTCTAAGGGCAGCCGTCCAAAATAAAACCAGCCGGGTGTAAGGGAATACGTCCAAACTAAACCCAGCCAGGTCTAAGGGTAGCCTTCCAATGTAAAAACAGCCGGGTCTAAGGGAATACGTCCAAACTGAAACCAGCCAGGTCTAAGGGTAGCCATCCAAACTAAAACCTGCCCCGTGTAATGGAACACGTCCAAACTAAAACCAGCCGGGTCTAAGGGAACACGTCCAAACTAAAACCAGCCGGGTGGAAGGGAATACGTCCAAACTAAAATCAGCCGGGTCTAAGGGCAGCCGCCTAAACTAAAACAGCCGGGTGTAAGGGAATACGCCCAAACTAAACCCAGCCAGGTCTAAGGGTAGCCTTCCAAACTAAAACCTGCCCCATGTAAGGGAACACGTCCAAACTGAAACCAGCCAGGTCTAAGGGTAGCCTTCCAAACTAAAACCTGCCCCGTGTAAGGGAACACGCCCAAACTATAAGCAGCCTGGTCTAAGGGTAGCCGTCCAAACTAAAACCAGCCCCGTGTAAGGGAATACGTCCAAATTAAAACCAGCCTGGTCTAAGGGAACACGTCCAAACTAAAACCAGCCGGGTCTAATGGAACACGTCCAAATTAAAACCAGCCGGGTGTAAGGGAACATGTCCAAACTAAAACCAGCCGGGTGTAAGGGAATACGTCCAAACTAAAACCAGCCGGGTGTAAGGGAACACGTCCAAACAGAAACCAGCCAGGTCTAAGGGAACACGTCCAAACTGAAACCAGCCGGGTCTAAGGGAACACGTCCAAACTAAAACCAGCCGGGTCTAAGGGAATAAGTCCAAACTAAAACCAGCCGGGTCTAAGGGAACACGTCCAAACTAAAACCAGCCGGGTCTAAGGGAATACGTCCAAACGAAAATCAGCCGGGTGTAAGGGCAGACTTCCAAACTAAAACCAGCCGGTTCTAAGGGAACACGTCCAAACTAAAACCAGCTGGGTCTAAGGGAATACGTCCAAACTGAAACAAGCCGGGTCTAAGGGAATACGTCCAGACTGAAATCAGCCGGGTCTAAGAGAATACGTCCAACCTAAAACCAGCAAGGTCTAAGGGAACACGTCCAAACTAAAAACAGCCGGGCCTAAGGGAACACGTCCAAACTGAAACCAGCCGGGTCCAAGGGAACACGTCCAAACAAAAACCAGCCGGGTCGTAGGGAACACGTCCAAACTAAAACCAGCCGGGTCTAAGGGAATCTGTCCAAACTAAGACCAGCCGAGCCTAAGGGAACTAGTCCAAACTAAAACCCGCCGCATCTAAAGGAATACATCCAAACGAAAACCAGCCGGGTCTTAGGGTAGCCGTCCAAACCAAAACCAGCTGGGTCTAAGGGAATACGTACAAACTAAAACCAGCCGGGTCTAAGGGTGGTCGTCCAAACTAAAACCAGCCCCGTGTAAGGGAATACGTCCAAACTAAAACCAGCTGGGTCTAAAGGAACACGTCGAAACTAAGACCATCCAGGTGTAAGGGAACACGTCCAAACTGAAACCAGCCGGGTCTAAGGGAATACGTCCAAACTAAAACCAGCCAGGTCTAAGGGAACACGTCCAAACTAAAACGAGCCGGGTGTAAGGGAATACGTCCAAACTAAAACCAGCCGGGTCAAAGGGAATACGTCCAAACTAAAACCAGCCAGGTCTGAGGGAACACGTCCAAACTAAAAACAGCCGGGTCTAAGGGAACACGTCCAAACTAAAACCAGCCGGGTCTAAGGGAATACGTCCAAACTAAAACCAGCCGGGACTAAGGGAACACGTCCAAACTAAAACCAGCCGGGTCGAAGGGAATACGTCCAAACTAAAACCAGCCGGGTCAAAGGGAACACGTCCAAACTAAAAACAGCCGGGTCTAAGGGAACACGTCCAAACTAAAAGCAGCCGTGTCTAAGGGAAGACTTCCAAACTAAAATCAGCAGTGTCGTAGGGAACACGTCCAAACTAAAACCAGCCGGGTGTAAGGGAACACATCCAAACTAAAAACAGCAGGGTCTAAGGGAATACGTCCAAACTAAAACCAGTTGGGTCCAAGGGCAGCCATCCAAAATAAAACCAGCCGGGTCTAAGGGCAGCCGTCCAAAATAAAACCAGCCGGGTGTAAGGGAATACGTCCAAACTAAACCCAGCCAGGTCTCAGGGTAGCCTTCCAATGTAAAAACAGCCGGGTCTAAGGGAATACGTCCAAACTGAAACCAGCCAGGTCTAAGGGTAGCCTTCCAAACTAAAACCTGCCCCGTGTAATGGAACACGTCCAAACTAAAACCAGCCGGGTCTAAGGGAACACGTCCAAACTAAAACCAGCCGGGAGGAAGGGAATACGTCCAAACTAAAATCAGCCGGGTCTAAGGGCAGCCGCCTAAACTAAAACAGCCGGGTGTAAGGGAATACGTCAAAACTAAACCCAGCCAGGTCTAAGGGTAGCCTTCCAAACTAAAACCTGCCCCATGTAAGGGAACACGTGCAAACTGAAACCAGCCAGGTCTAAGGGTAGCCTTCCAAACTAAAACCTGCCCCGTGTAAGGGAACACGCCCAAACTAAAAGCACCTGGTCTAAGGGTAGCCGTCCAAACTAAAACCAGCCCCGTTTAAGGGAATACGTCCAAATTAAAACTAGCCTGGTCTAAGGGAACACGTCCAAACTAAAACCAGCCAGGTCTAAGGGAATACGTCCAAATTAAAACCAGCCGGGTGTAAGGGAACACGTCCAAACTAAAACCAGCGGGGTGTAAGGGAACACGTCCAAATTAAAACCAGCCGGGTCTAAGGGAACACGTCTAAATTAAAACCAGCCGGGTGTAAGGGAACACGTCCAAACTAAAACCAGCCTGGTCTAAGGGTAGCCGTCCAAACTAAAACCAGCTGGGTCTAAGGGAATACGTCCAAACTAAAACCAACCTGGTCTAAGGGTAGTCGTCCAAACTAAAACCATCCCCGTGTAAGGGAATACGTCCAAACTAAAACCATCCGGGTCTAAGGGAACACGTCCAAACTGAAACCAGCCGGGTCTAAGGGAACACGTCCAAACTGAATCCAGCCAGGTCTAAGGGAACACGTCCAAACTAAAACCAGCCAGGTCTAAGGGAACACGTCCAAACTAAAACCAGCCGGGTCCAAGGGAACACGTCCAAACTAAAAGCAGCCTGGTCTAAGGGAAGACTTCCAAACTAAAACCAAACGGGTCTAAGGGAATACGTCCAAACTGAAACCAGCCGATCCAAGGAAACACTTCCAAACTCAAACCAGCTGGGTGTAAGGGAATACGTCCAAACTAAAACCAGCCAGGTCTAAGGGAACACGTCCAAACTAAAACGAGCCGAGTGTAAGGGATTACGTCCAAACTAAAAACAGGCGGGTCTAAGGGAACACGTCCAAACTAAAAGCAGCCTGGTCTAAGGGAAGACTTCCAAACTAAAACCAGCCGGGTGTAAGGGAACACGTCCAAACTGAAACCAGCCAGGTCTAAGGGAACACGTCCAAACTAAAAACAGCCGGGTCTAAGGGAATACGTCCAAACTAAAACCAGTTGGGTCTAAGGGCAGCCGTCCAAAATAAAACCAGCCGGGTCTAAGGGCAGCCGTCCAAAATAAAACCAGCCGGGTGTAAGGGAATACGTCCAAACTAAACCCAGCCAGGTCTAAGGGTAGCCTTCCAATGTAAAAACAGCCGGGTCTAAGGGAATACGTCCAAACTGAAACCAGCCAGGTCTAAGGGTAGCCATCCAAACTAAAACCTGCCCCGTGTAATGGAACACGTCCAAACTAAAACCAGCCGGGTCTAAGGGAACACGTCCAAACTAAAACCAGCCGGGTGGAAGGGAATACGTCCAAACTAAAATCAGCCGGGTCTAAGGGCAGCCGCCTAAACTAAAACAGCCGGGTGTAAGGGAATACGCCCAAACTAAACCCAGCCAGGTCTAAGGGTAGCCTTCCAAACTAAAACCTGCCCCATGTAAGGGAACACGTCCAAACTGAAACCAGCCAGGTCTAAGGGTAGCCTTCCAAACTAAAACCTGCCCCGTGTAAGGGAACACGCCCAAACTATAAGCAGCCTGGTCTAAGGGTAGCCGTCCAAACTAAAACCAGCCCCGTGTAAGGGAATACGTCCAAATTAAAACCAGCCTGGTCTAAGGGAACACGTCCAAACTAAAACCAGCCGGGTCTAATGGAACACGTCCAAATTAAAACCAGCCGGGTGTAAGGGAACATGTCCAAACTAAAACCAGCCGGGTGTAAGGGAACACGTCCAAATTAAAACCAGCCGGGTCTAAGGGAACACGTCTAAATTAAAACCAGCCGGGTGTAAGGAAACACGTCCAAACTAAAACCAGCCGGGTCTAAGGGAACACGTCCAAATTAAAACCAGCCGGGTCTAAGGGAACATGTCCAAACTAAAACCAGCCGGGTGAAAGGGAATACGTCCAAACTAAAACCAGCCGGGTTTAAGGGAATGCGTCCAAACTAAAACCAGCCGGGTGTAAGGGAATACGTCCAAACTTAAACCAGCCGGGTCTAAGGGAATACGTCCAAACTAAAACCAGCCAGGTGTAAGGGCAGACTTCCAAATTAAAAACAGATGGTTCTAAGGGAAGACGTCCAAACTAAAACCAGCCGGGTCTAAGGGAACACGTCCAAACTAAAAGCAGCCGGGCCTATGGGAACACGCCCAAACTAAAACCAGCCAGGTCTAAGGGAATACATCCAAACTGAAACAAGCCAGGTCTAAGGGAATACGCCCAGACTGAAATCAGCCGGGTCTAAGAGAATACGTCCAACCTAAAACCAGCAAGGTCTAAGGGAACACGTGCAAACTAAAAACAGCCGGGCCTAAGGGAACTAGTCCAAACTAAAACCCGCCGCATCTAAAGGAATACATCCAAACTAAAACCAGCCGGGTCTAAGGGTAGCCGTCCAAACCAAAACCAGCTGGGTCTAAGGGAATATGTCCAAACTAAAACCAGCCGGGTCTAAGGGTGGTCGTCCAAACTAAAACCAGCCGGGTGTAAGGGAATACGACCAGACTAAAACCAGCCGGGTCTAAGGGTGGTCGTCCAAACTAAAACCAGCCACGTGTAAGGGAATACATCCAAACTAAAACCAGCCCCGTGTAAGGGAATACGTCCAAACTAAAACCAGCCGGGTCTAAGGGAACACGTCGAAACTAAGACCATCCGGGTGTAAGGGAATACGTCCAAACTGAAACCAGCCAGGTCTAAGGGAACACGTCCAAACTGAAACCAGCCGATCTAAGGGAACACTTCCAAACTCAAACCAGCCGGGTCTAAGGGAATACGACCAAATTAACACCAGCCAGGTCTAAGGGAACACGTCCAAACTAAAACGAGCCGGGTGTAAGGGAATACGTCCAAAATAAAACCAGCCGTGTCAAAGGGAATACGTCCAAACTAAAACCAGCCAGGTCTAAGGGAACACGTCCAAACTAAAAACAGCCGGGTCTAAGGGAACACGTCCAAACTAAAAGCAGCCTGGTCTAAGGGAAGACTTCCAAACTAAAACCAGCCGGGTGTAAGGGAACACATCCAAACTGAAATCAGCCAGGTCAAAGGGAACACGTCCAAACTGAAACCAGCCGGGTCTAAGGGAACACGTCCAAACTAAAACCAGCCGGGTCTAAGGGAACACGTCCAAACTAAAACCAGCCGGGTCTAAGGGAACACGTCCAAACTAAAAACAGCCGGGTCTAAGGGAACACGTCCAAACTAAAATCAGCAGGGTCGTAGGGAACACGTCCAAACTAAAACCAGCCGGGTGTAAGGGAACACGTCCAAACTAAAACCTTCCGGGTGTAAGGGAACACGTCCAAACTAAAAACAGCTGGGTCTAAGGGAATACTTCCAAACTAAAAGCAGCTGGGTCTAAGGGCAGCCGTCTAAAATAAAACCAGCCGGATCTAAGGGCAGCCGTCCAAAATAAAACCAGCCGGGTGTAAGGGAATATGTCCAAACTAAACCCAGCCAGGTCTAAGGGTAGCCTTCCAATGTAAAAACAGCCGGGTCTAAGGGAATACGTCCAAACTGAAACCAGCCAGGTCTAAGTGTAGCCTTCTAAACTAAAACCTGCCCCGTGTAATGGAACACGTCCAAACGAAAACCAGCCGGATCTAAGGGAACACGCCCAAACTAAAACCAGCCGGGTGGAAGGGAATACGTCCAAACTAAAATCAGCCGGGTCTAAGGGCAGCCGCCTAAACTAAAACAGCCGGGTGTAAGGGAATACGTCCAAACTAAACCCAGCCAGGTCTAAGGGTAGCCTTCCAAACTAAAACCTGCCCCATGTAAGGGAACACGTCCAAACTGAAACCAGCCAGGTCTAAGGGTAGCCTTCCAAACTAAAACCTGCCCCTTGTAAGGGAACACGTCCAAACTAAACCCAGCCAGGTCTAAGGGTAGCCTTCCAAACGAAAACCTGCCCCGTGTAAGGGAACACGACCAAACTAAAACCAGCCGGGTCTAAGGGAACACGTCCAAACTAAAACCAGCCGGGTCGAAGGGAACACGTCCAAACTAAAACCAGCCGGGTGTAAGGGAATACATCCAAACTAAAATCAGCCGGGTCTAAGGGTAGCCGTCCAAACTAAAATCAGCCGGGTCGTAGAGAACACATCCAAACTAAAACCAGCCGGGTCTAAGGGAACACGTCCAAACTAAAACCAACCAGGTCGTAATGTAGCCGTTCAAACTAAAACCAGCCGGGTCTAAGGGTAGCCGTCCAAACTAAAACCAGCCGGGTCTAAGGGAATACGTCCAAACTAAAATCAGCCGGGTCAAAGGGTAGTCATCCAAACTAAAACCAGCCCCGAGTAAGGGAACACGTCGAAACTAAAACCAGCCTGGTCTAAGGGAAGACTTCCAAACTAAAACCAGCCGGGTCTAAGGGAACACGTCCAAACTAAAACCAGCCGGGTCTAAGGGAAGACTTCCAAACTAAAACCAGCCGGGTCAACGGGTAGCCGCCTAAACTAAAACCAGCCGGGTGTAAGGGAATACGTCCAAACTAAAACCAGCCGGGTCGAAGGGAACAGGTACAAACTAAAACCAGCCAGGTCTAAGGGAATACGTCCAAACTAAAAGCAGCCGTGTCTAAAGGAACACGTCCAAACTAAAACCAGCCGGGTCTAAGGGAATCCGCGCAATCTAAGACCTGCTGGGTCCAAGGGAAGACGTCCAAACTAAAACCAGCACCGTCCATGGAAATATGTCCAAACTAAAACTAGCCGGGTCAAAGGGAATACGTCCAAACTAAAACCAGCCGGGTGTAAGGGAACACGTCCAAAATAAAACCAGCCGGGTCTAAGGGCAGCGGTCCAAAATAAAACCAGCCGGGTGTAAGGGAATACGTCCAAACTAAACCCAGCCAGGTCTAAGGGTAGCCTTCCATGTAAAACCAGCCGGGTCTAAGGGAATACGTCCAAACTGAAACCAGCCGGGTGTAAGGAAACACATCCAAACTAAAACCAGCAGGGCGTGAGGGAATACGCCCAAACTAAAAGCAGCCTAGTCTAAGGGTAGCCGTCCAAACTAAAACAAGCCCCGTGTAAGGGAATGCGTCCAAACTAAAACCAGCCGGGTCTAAGGGAACACGTCTAAACTAAAACCAGCCAGGTGTAAGGGAATACGTCCAAACTAAAACCAGCCGGGTCGAAGGGTAGCCTTCCAAACTAAAACCAGCAGGGTGTAAGGGAATACGTCCAAAACTGAAACCAGCCGGGTCTAAGGGAATCTGTCCAAACTAAAACAAGCCTGGTCTAAGGGAATACGTCCAAACCAAAACCAGCCACATCTAAGGGAATACGTCCAAACTAAAACCAGCCGGGTCTAAGGGAACACGTCCAAACTAAAACCATCCGGGTCTAAGGGAACACGTCCAAACTGAAACAATCCGGGTCTAAGGGAATACTTCCAAACTAAAACCAGCCAGGTCTAAGGGAATACGTCCAAACTAAAACCAGCCGGGTCCTAGGGAACACGTCCAAACTAAAACCAGCCGGGTCTAAGGGAACACGTCCAAACTAAAACCAGCCGGGACCTGGGAACACGTCCAAACTAAAATCAGCCGGGTCTAAGGGAATCCGTTCAAACTAAGACCAGCCGGGTCTAAGGGTAGCCGTCCAAACTAAAACCAGCCGGGTCTAAGGGAATAAGTCCAAACTAAAACCAGCCGGGTGTAAGGGAATACGTCCAAACTAAAACCAGCCGGGTCTAAGGGAATACGTCCAAACTAAAACCAGCCGGGTCTAAGGGTAGTCGTCCAAACTAAAACCAGCCAGGAGTAAGGGAATACGTCCAAACTAAAACAAGCCCCGTGTAAGGGAATACGTCCAAACTAAAACCAGCCAGGTCTAAGGGAACACGTCGAAACTAAGACCATCCGGGTGTAAGGGAACACGTCCAAACTGAAACCAGCCAGGTCTAAGGAACACGTCCAAACTGAAACCAGCCGATCTAAGGGAACACGTCCAAACTAAAACCAGCCGGGTCTAAGGGAATACGTCCAAACTAAAACTAGCCAGGTCTAAGGGAACACGTCCAAACTAAAACGAGCCGGGTCTAAGGGAATACGTCCAAACTAAAACCAGCCGGGTCTAAGGAAATACGTCCAAACTAAAACCAGCCGGGTCTAAGGGAATACGTCCAAACTAAAACCAGCCAGGGCTAATGGAACACGTCCAAACTAAAAACAGCCGGGTCTAAGGGAACACGTCCAAACTAAAAGCAGCCTGGTTTAAGGGAAGACTTCCAAACTAAAACCAGCCAAGTCTAAGGGAACACGTCCAAACTGAAACCAGCCGGGTCTAAGGGAACACGTCCAAACTAAAACCAGCTGGGTCTAAGGGAATACGCCCAAACTAAAACCAGCCGGGTCTAAGGGAATACGCCCAAACTAAAACCAGCCGGGTCTAAGGGAATACGTCCAAACTAAAACCAGCCGGGTCTAAGGGAATACGTCCAAACTAAAACCAGCCAGATCTAAGGGATCACGTCCAAACTAAAAACAGCCGGGTCTAAGGGAACACGTCCAAACTAAAAGCAGCCTGGTCTAAGGGAAGACTTCCAAACTAAAATCAGCAGGGTCGTAGGGAACACGTCCAAACTAAAACCAGCCGGGTGTAAGGGAACACGTCCAAACTAAAAACAGCCGGGTCTAAGGGAATACGTCCAAACTAAAACCAGCCGGGTCTAAGGGTAGCCTTCCAATGTAAAACCAGCCGGGTCTAAGGGACTACATCCAAACTGAAACCAGCCGGGTCTAAGGGAACACATCCAAACGAAAACCAGCCAGGTCTAAGGGATCACGTCCAAACTAAAAACAGCCGGGTCTAAGGGAACACGTCCAAACTAAAAGCAGCCTGGTCTAAGGGAAGACTTCCAAACTAAAATCAGCAGGGTCGTAGGGAACACGTCCAAACTAAAACCAGCCGGGTGTAAGGGAACACGTCCAAACTAAAAACAGCCGGGTGTAAGGGAATACGTCCAAACTAGACCCAGCCAGGTCTAAGGGTAGCCTTCCAATGTAAAACCAGCCGGGTCTAAGGGAATACGTCCAAACTGAAACCAGCCGGGTCTAAGGAAACACATCCAAACGAAAACCAGCCGGGTCTAAGGGAATCCGTCCAAACTAAAACCAGCCGGGTCTAAGGGAACATGTCCAAACTAAAACCAGCCGTGTCGTAGGGAACACGTCCAAACTAAAATGAGCCGGGTCGTAGGGAATACGTCCAAACTAAAACCAGCCTGTTCTAAGGAAATACGTCCAAACTAAAACCAGCCGGGGCTAAGGGTAGCCGTCCAAACTAAAACCAGCCTGTTCTACCGGTAGTCGTCCGAACAAAAACCAGCCCCATGTAAGGGAATACGTCCAAACTAAAACCAGCCAGGTCTAAGGGAACACGTCGAAACTAAAACCATCCGGGTTTAAGGGAACACGTCCAAAATGAAACAAGCCGGGTCTAAGGGAATACGTCCAACCTAAAACCAGCAATGTCTAAGGGAACACGTCCAAACTAAAAATAGCCGGGCCTAAGGGAACACGTCCAAACTAAAACCAGCCAGGTCTAAGGGAACACGTCCAAACTAAAACCAGCCAGGTCTAAGGGAACACGTCCAAACTAAAACCAGCCGGGTCGTAGGGAACACGTCCAAACTAAAACCAGCCAGGTCTAAGGGAACACGTCCAAACTAAAACCAGCCGGGTCCTAGGGAACACGTCCAAACTAAAACCAGCCGGGTCCTAGGGAACACGTCCAAACTAAAACCAGCCGGGTCTAAGGGAATCTGTCCAAACTAGGACCAGCCGGGTCTAAGGGAACTAGTTCAAACTAAAACCCACCGCATCTAAGGGAATACATCACAACTAAAACCAGCCGGGTCTAAGGGTAGCTGTCCAAACTAAAACCAGCTGGGTCTAAGGGAATATGTCCAAACTAAAACCAGCTGGGTCTAAGGGAATACGTCCAAACTAAAACCAACCGGGTCTAAGGGAATCTGTCCAAACTAGGACCAGCCGGGTCTAAGGGAAGTAGTTCAAACTAAAACCCACCGCATCTAAGGGAATACATCACAACTAAAACCAGCCCCGTGTAAGGGAATACGTCCAAACTAAAACCAGCCGGGTCTAAGGGAACACGTCGAAACTAAGATCATCCGGGGCTAAGGGAACACGTCCAAAATGAAACAAGCCGGGTCTAAGGGAATACGTCCAACCTAAAACCAGCAAGGTCTAAGGGAACACGTCCAAACTAAAAATAGCCGGGCCTAAGGGAACACGTCCAAACTAAAACCAGCCGGGTCGTAGGGGACACGTCCAAACAAAAACCAGCCAGGTCCTAGGGAACACGTCCAAACTAAAACCAGCCGGGTCGTAGGGAACACGTCCAAACTAAAACCAGCCGGGTCTAAGGGAATACGCCCAAACTAAAACCAGCCGGGTCTAAGGGAATACGTCCAAACTAAAACCAGCCCGGTCTAAGGGAATACGCCCAAACTAAAACCAGCCGGGTCTAAGGGAATACGTCCAAACTAAAACCAGCCGTGTCTAAGGGAATACGTCCAAACTAAAACCAGCCAGGTCTAAGGGATCACGTCCAAACTAAAAACAGCCGGGTGTAAGGGTACACGTCCAAACTAAAAGCAGCCTGGTCTAAGGGAAGACTTCCAAACTAAAATCAGCAGGGTCGTAGGGAACACGTCCAAACTAAAACCAGCCGGGTGTAAGGGAACACGTCCAAACTAAAAACAGCCGGGTCTAAGGGAACACGTCCAAACTAAATCCAGCCAGGTCTAAGGGAACACGTCCAAACTAAAAGCAGCCTGGTCTAAGGGAAGACTTCCAAACTAAAACCAAACGGGTCTAAGGGAATACGTCCAAACTAAAACCAGCCGGGTCTAAGAGAACACGTCCAAACTAAAACCAGCCGGGTGTAAGGGAATACGTCCAAACTAAAACCAGCCGGGTCTAAGGGAATACGTCCAAACTAAAACCAGCTGAATCTAAGGGCAGCCTTCCAAACTAAAACCTGCCGGGTGTAAGGGAATATGTCCAAACTAAAACCAGCCAGGTCTAAGGGAATACGTGGAAACTAAAACCAGCTGGGTCTAAGGGAATCCGTCCAAACTAAAACCAGCCGGGTCTAAGGGAACACATCCAAACTAAAAGCAGCCGGGTCTAAGCGTAGCTGTCCAAACTAAAACCAGCAGGGCGTGAGGGAATACGCCCAAACTAAAAGCAGCCTGGTCTAAGGGTAGCCGTCCAAACTAAAACCAGCCCCGTGTAAGGGCAGACTTCCAAACTAAAACCAGCCGGGTCTAAGGGAACACGTCCAAATTAAAACCAGCCGGGTGTAAGGGAATACGTCCAAACTAAAACCAGCCGGGTGTAAGGACAGCTTTCCAAACTAAAACCAGCCGGGTGTAAGGGAATACGTCCAAACTAAAACCAGACGGGTCTAAGGGAATACGCCCAAACTAAAACCAGCCGGGTGTAAGGGCAGACTTCCAAACTAAAACCAGCCGGTTCTAAGGGAACACGTCCAAATTAAAACCAGGCGGATGTAAGGGAACACGTCGAAACTAAAACCAGCCAGGTCTGAGGGAATACGTCCAAAATGAAACAAGCCGGGTCTAAGAGAATACGTCCAGACTGAAATCAGCCGGCTCTAAGAGAATACGTCCAACCTAAAACCAGCAAGGTCTCAGGGAACACGTCCAAACTAAAAACAGCCGGGCCTCAGGGAACACGTCCAAACTAAAACCAGCCGGGTCCTAGGGAACACGTCCAAACAAAAAAGAGCCGGGTCGTAGGGAACACGTCCAAACTAAGACCAGCCGGGCCTAAGGGAACTGGTTCAAACTAAAACCCACCGCATCTAAAGGAATACATCCAAACTAAAACCAGCCGGGTCGTAGGGAACACGTCCAAACTAGGACCAGCCGGGTCTAAGGGAACTAGTTCAAACTAAAACCCACCGCATCTAAGGGAATACATCACAACTAAAACCAGCCGGGTCGAAGGGAATACGTCCAAACTAAAACCAGCCGGGTCTAAGGGTAGTAGTCCAAACTAAAACCAGCCCCGTGTAAGGGAATACGTCCAAACTAAAACCAGCCGGGTCTAAGGGAACACGTCGAAACTAAGACCATTCGGGTCTAAGGGAACACGTCCAAAATGAAACAAGCCGGGTCTAAGGGAATACGTCCAACCTAAAACCAGCAAGGTCTAAGGGAACACGTCCAAACTAAAAATAGCCGGGCCTAAGGGAACACGTCCAAACTAAGACCAGCCGGGTCGTAGGGAACTAGTTCAAACTAAAACCCGCCGCATCTAAGGGAATACATCACAACTAAAACCAGCCGGGTCTAAGGGTAGCCGTCCAAACTAAAACCAGCTGGGTCTAAGGGAATACGCCCAAACTAAAACCATCCAGGTCTAAGGGTAGTCGTCCAAACTAAAACCAGCCCCGTGTAAGGGAATACGTCTAAACTGAAACCAGCCGGGTCTAAGGGAATACTTGCAGACTCAAATCAGCCGGGTCCAAGGGAACACGTCCAAACTAAAACCAGCCGGGTCTAAGGGAATACATCCAAACTAAAACCAGCAGGGTCGTAGGGAACACATCCAAACTAAAACCAGCCGGGTGCAAGGGAACACGTCCAAACTAAAACCAGCCGGGTCGTAGGGGACACGTCCAAACTAAAACCAGCCAGGTCCTAGGGAACACGTCCAAACTAAAACCAGCCGGGTCTAAGGGAACACATCCAAACTAAAACCAGCCGGGTCTAAGGGAATACGTCCAAACTAAAACCAGCAGGGTCGTAGGGAACACATCCAAACTAAAACCAGCCGGGTCTAATGGCAGCTGTCCAAAATAAAACCAGCCGGGTGTAAGGGAATACGTCCAAAATAAAACCAGCCGGGTCTAAGGGAATAAGTGGAAACTAAAACCAGCCAGGTCTAAGGGAACACGTCCAAACTAAAAACAGCCGGGTCTAAGGGAACACGTCCAAACTAAAAGCAGCCTGGTTTAAGGGAAGACTTCCAAACTAAAACCAGCCAGGTCTAAGGGAACACGTCCAAACTGAAACCAGCCGGGTCTAAGGGAATACGCCCAAACTAAAACCAGCCGGGTCTAAGGGAACACGTCCAAACTAAAACCAGCCGCGTGTAAGGGAATACGTCCAAACTAAAACCAGCCGGGTCTAAGGGAATACGTCCAAACTAAAACCAGCCAGATCTAAGGGAACACGTCCAAACTAAAAACAGCCGGGTCTAAGGGAACACGTCCAAACTAAAAACAGCCGGGTCTAAGGGAAGACTTCCAAACTAAAACCAGCCGGGTGTAAGGGAACACGTCCAAACTAAAATCAGCCGGGTCTAAGGGCAGCCGTCCAAAATAAAACCAGCCGGGTGTAAGGGAATACGTCCAAACTAAACCCAGCCAGGTCTAAGGGTAGCCTTCCAATGTAAAACCAGCCGGGTCTAAGGGAATACGTCCAAACTGAAACCAGCCGGGCCTAAGGGAACACATCCAAACAAAAACCAGCCGGGTCTAAGGGAATCTGTCCAAACTAAAACCAGCCGGGTCTAAGGGAATAAGTCCAAACTAAAAGCAGCCGGGTCTAAGGGAACACGTCCAAACTAAAACCAGCCGTGTCGTAGGGAACACGTCCAAACTAAAATGAGCCGGGTCGTAGGGAATACGTCCAAACTAAAACCAGCCTGTTCTAAGGGAATACGTCCAAACTAAAACCAGCCGGGTCTAAGGGTAGCCGTCCAAACTAAAACCAGCCTGTTCTACGGGTAGTTGTCCGAACAAAAACCAGCCCCGTGTAAGGGAATACGTCCAAACTAAAACCAGCCGGGTCTAAGGGAACATGTCGAAACTAAAACCATCCGGGTTTAAGGGAACACGTCCAAAATGAAACAAGCCGGGTCTAAGGGAATACGTCCAAACTAAAACCAGCCCCGTGTAGGGGAATACGTCCAAACTAAAACCAGCCGGGTCTAAGGGAACTCGTCCAAACTAAAACCAGCCGGGTCGTAGGGAACACGTCCAAACTAACACCAGCCTAATAAAGGCAAGTATCCTGTATGCCCTCTTAACCACCTTTATCTACCTGTGCTGCTGCCTTCAGGGATCTATGGACACGTACACCAAGGTACCGCTGATCCTCTGTTTCCCAGGGGATCTCCCATGTCTTATGAGGAAAGGCTGGACAGACTGGCCTTGTTTCCACTGGTGTTTGGAAGAGAGTGAGGGGGGGGGTGATTTGATTGAAGTGTACAAGATCCTGAGC